>JALMQS010000118.1:10224874-10304272 GCA_024734495.1 Forficula auricularia
ATATATATTCAGTTCGGCTCGGTTGACGCCAACCGAACCGTCTAAATGCCAGCCCGAAAGTTAAGTCCGGACGGGGTGTGTTTTGGACTCCCATTTTTTTTTTCTAATCAAACACACATTGAAAACCGAACCAGCCAATCGTCAGGTGTGTTTGGGGCTCCCATTTTTTCCTAATCAAACACACATTGAAAACCGAACAGCCAATCGTCGGATATAAATAATAGTGAAAAAAGCACCTTGGACTCTTGTATTTCAGTGAAGAAAAAAAATGAGGGCATCTGATTTTCGGTTCAGCCAAAAGTATTGCTGTATAAAAACAGTGTCAATTGAAAAAGTATGTTTAATGAGACTCCTTTTATGATAAAAATAATGATTTATCGCCAAGTTGACATTCATTAGATCAGCTTGACAAGGGGGTAATGGTGCGCCACTGATGGGGGACACTGATGACAGCGAACCTGGCGGTGAGAAAACATAACATCACTCAGGCCCACAGCTTTGTCTGAGCCAAAAATTATATTAGGAGATATTGAGCTATTGCTGATTTTGAAAGAGAGTAGGTAATATTGAATGTAATGGAAGGCAGCCCAGAGGTAGTGAAAAAAGAAAAAATTAACACATATCAAATAAGGTGTAATTTATTGGAATCCTTCCTCCTTTCCTTTCAAACCGACGTTTCGGAGGATTTTTCCCTCCTTCTTCAGGGTTTCAAAGGGTCAATGAATGAAACAAATAAAATGTTTCCTTCTTCTCTCCACAGTAGTGTTCAAAAACTTTCTTCATTTTTAACAAAGGCATAGAAAAACAATTTTTTTTTCCTCCCTTTCTTAATTAAGGTTTGAAAGGAAAGGAGGAAGGATTCCAATAAATTACACCTTATTTGATATGTGTTAATTTTTTCTTTCCTCACTACCTCTGGGCTGCCTTCCATTACATTCAATTAAAGTTTCTACCAGTCCGTCTCTCTCCAGAGAAAATTTCGTTGCAAAAAAAAAAAAAGAATAGGTAATGTTTTATAATTTATAACCTGTATCAATTTTTTCAGTTGTTTTCTTCTCACACTTAAAGAAGATAGTCTTGCAGGAATATTTGAGACATTAAGACAATGTGCATTGATTTCTAAATCTGCCGGTGGTATTGGTTTGAACGTCCATAGTATTCGGGCGAAAGGATCAGAAATCGCATCTTCTGAAACGTCTGATGGACTTGTACCATTTCTTCGAGTTTTTAATAACACCGCATTATATGTAGATCAAGGAGGAAATAAGGTATTTCACTATTTTTAAATTTAATCATCTAAAGGGAAGAAAGTTTTTTAATACGAGTATTATACTAAAATATCTATTATATTATATGGGAATTGATGGTAAGACAACCCAAGGAAATTTGAAAGTACAAATTTCGAATAAGATATGAATATATAATATAATCATTTTCATTCTCTTATAAATCTACGTTTCGCAGGATTTTCTCTTCAGGGGTTAAAATGGTCACCGAAGGTAACCATTACATTTTTTATATATATAATTATAGTGATACAAGAAGAAGTTCCAAAAATTACAACCTTTGTAGTCCGAGGTGGACCCATATATCGTGAAAAGAAAATAAATATCAGGGATTGAGTCGGAGTTGAAGTTATCTATGGGTGCGGGCCTTGAAAGACTGAATATTATATGTAACAGGAAAGACGAACGGGAGAAACGAGTTCCAGTCTCTTGAAGTCATAGGAATAGATGATTTGGTGAATGCGTTTGTTCTAGTATCTAATTTAATAGCGAAGGGATGTTGAATGTATGAAAATCGTTTATTTAGCTCAAATCAGTCTTAAGGAAAGATTATTGATTTACCCAGTGTCAGAACAAACGCCATGATAGTATCTACAAATAAGCTGACGTGTTCTGATGTGGCCATTCACTTGACTTAACATACAACCTGTCCCTAATATTAAAATGGTTGAGTTTTCTCCAAACGGCCTAGATTTTTTATTTTTAACCCCCAATTTTGGGTCGATATGCACCAAAATCTAATCAACTTCAATGGATTAAAACTATATGTGAAATTTGGTTTCGATATTCACACTAGTTTTTGAGCTAGCTCACACAAAAATTTGCAACTCACAGACTGACAACCGATACAAACTAACTAACTAACAGAATATTTTGACAAAACACTATTATCTCGAAAAATATAATTTTTTCGATGTTCACTTATTAGAGCTTTTTTGTAGACCGAAATGCCATGGTTTCGCTCAATTTTTTTAATCAAAATAGTTTCAGCCGTTTTTTGAGATATTTCGAAAAAAAAAACACTTTTTTCATGCACGATTACAATACTTGACCATACCCTGTATGGTAAAGTAAAAATGGAAAGGGCTGAGACAGTTCTATGATGGACCAGTCGAGCTAATGCTGAATCTCCTATTAATCTGATAGCTCATCTCTGAATTGCATCCAAGATGGCTTAATGCTTGGAGGCTTCTCTCCAGAGATGCGAGCCATATTCGGGAGAGGCGGATTTGAGCCTTGTATAGGGTAAGAACTTGGTTTTTAAGAGAATGAAAATAACCTACCACTAAATTATTTTATTCACAATTTGTACTTTCCATTATCCTTGGGCTCCCTTTCTATCAATTCTTCATTGAGTTCTATCAGTCCGCCTTCACAAGAAAATACTTATATTATATTATGTTTTTAGCGACCGGGGGCATTTGCAATATATTTAGAACCATGGCATGCTGATATATTTGAATTTCTTGATCTGAAAAAAAATACAGGAGATGAAAAAATACGCGCAAGAGATCTGTTTTACGCTTTATGGGTACCCGACTTATTTATGCGCAGGGTGAAAGAAAATGGTGATTGGTCTCTTATGTGTCCACATAAATCTCCAGGTTTAGAAGAATGTTGGGGCGAAAAATTTGAAGAACTTTACACAAAGTAAATTGATAATAATCTTTAACATATGATAAATATTCTATTTGAATGTGTTTATTTTATTTTATTTGTTCATTTTATGTCTTATTAATTTGTTTATATTTTTCACAGATATGAAAAAGAAGGAAATTACATTCGTAAAGTAAAGGCAGAAAAAGTTTGGAAAGCAATATTTCAATCACAAATGGAAACTGGAACTCCATATATGTTATATAAAGATAGTTGTAACCGAAAATCAAATCAACAAAACCTTGGAACAATCAAATGTAGCAATTTGTGCACAGAAATTATTCAATATTCATCACCTGATGAAGTAAACTTATTCTATTCTTTTATAATTAAGAGTATATATTATTCTGAATCTATATAATTTCGTTTAGGTTGCAGTGTGTAATTTGGCTTCTATCGCATTAAATATGTTTGTCAAACCTGATAAGTCGTATGATTTTCAAAAATTGAAAGAAATCACAAAATTGGCTACAAGAAATTTGAATAAAGTTATCGATCTCAATTATTATCCCGTACCAGAGGTATTTTTATTATTATAATATAAAATCTCAAAATAGTAGCAGAGTTTTCTAAAGAAAACACTAACTCAGATTCACTAGTTGATAATCTCTTGTGTTTTCTTTAGAAATGTATATTATCATTATTTAAATGAAATATAGATATTATATAAAATTGTCTTTTCAGGCTAGGGCATCAAACATGCGTCATAGACCAATTGGGATTGGAGTACAAGGATTAGCCGACGCATTTATTTTATTGAGATTCCCTTTCGAAAGTGAAGATGCTAAAAAACTGAATATACAAATTTTTGAAACTATTTATTATGGTGCTGTGGAGGCCAGTTGTGAGCTTGCTGAAAAATATGGAACATATGAAACATATGAAGGATCCCCAATGAGCAAAGGGGTTAGTAGATTTTTCCATTACTATTTTTATTTCGTAATTATTCAAATATTAATATTTTATAATTTTCCATATATACTTCTTCTTCTTCGATATGTATAATACCTACAATGTATAATAATTTTGGGACCTGACGTTTTTGCCAAAAATTACATGAGGTCTCGTCCAGAGCCTCAAAAGTGTTCATTTAGTCCGTGGGAATAAATGTATAGCCGCGCTGATTAGTTTTTGATACATACCGGCCCTCAAACATTAGTACTTTATTTTAGTACTTTTTTAGTGGCATTTTTTTAGTTTAATGGCATAATCAATTTTGATAAAATTTAATATTCTATTTAAGGACCCCAAAAAAGGTTATATAAAGTTTTTGCGAAAATTGCAATTAAATTACATATTTGCTTAAGTAAGAATGGATAGACTTCTCTCTGTAAAATGCTAAATTTGGGAGGAAATTTTATAAGTAACGATAGGAACTTCGTTGTTATCGTATTCGTTAGCTTTACGGAAAAACTGGAGGAATCGACTGAAAATCAAAAATAGCGATCTATTCTCATCTAATACTTGAGGAATAACCATTCTACATGCAGTTTTGACCATTAGTGGGGTAACCATTGCTGAAGACATAAAGAAATAGACTTAAAATCAAAAATAGTTACCAATAATGATCATAATGATTTGAAAAGTCAAAAATGCAATGTAGAATTGTTATTCAAGTATTAAATGAGATCAATGACTATTTTTGATTTTATGTCATCATTGACTTTAAATAGTCAATGATATCTGATTAGTAATAAAGGAATAAACATATTAATATTTCAAACGACTATGGATAAAGTCTAGCAACGATCGGTTGCAGCTTATTTTTTTTTTTTTTTTTTTTATCAATTAAAAGTTCCATTAAATTGAAAGTTTTTGCCGAGAGTAGCAGAATTTTTATATATTGAAGGAGACAATAAAAGAGTGTGTCTTCTGCTGGAATTATAAATTTTATTTATTTATAACGAGACTATAATTTCATAAATTAATTCCTGTGAATACATTGTAATAGACTGATGAAGAGGACAAAGCCCTCGAAACTAAAGTCTCGTTATAAATAAATAAAATTTATAATTCCAGCAGAAGACATACTCTTTTATTGTCTCCTTCAATAAAAGTTCCATGCTTAATCCTTTTTCTATTATAACAATGGTTTTGAAACTACATTTTGGCCAAGTTTTTTTATTTGATTAATTATACAATTTTTCCTTATTACAGATATTTCAATATGATATGTGGAATGTAACTCCTACTGATCTCTGGGATTGGGATTCTCTCAAATCTCGAGTAAAACAATTTGGGGTACGCAATTCTTTGTTAATTGCCCCAATGCCCACAGCATCTACTGCACAAATCCTAGGAAATAATGAATCTTTTGAACCTTATACTTCTAATATGTATAGTAGACGAGTTCTTAGTGGAGAATTTTTGGTAATTTGTTTTTCAACACCTTATTTTTAACTCTTACTTTAAATTAACTTGATTTCCCATTTTCCCCCGTTAGGTTGTCAATCATCATCTGCTTAAAGATCTGATAGATCTAAATTTATGGAATGACATAATAAAAAATAAAATTATAGCACACAGTGGTTCTATTCAAGATATTGAGGAAATCCCAGATGATATTAAAGCTCTATATAAAACTGTATGGGAAATTTCTCAAAAAAATATTATTAAAATGGCTGCCGATCGGGGAGCTTTCATTGACCAAAGTCAATCATTAAATATTCACATTGCAAGCCCCAATTATGGCAAAGTTACATCAATGCATTTTTTTGGTTGGGAATGTGTAAGTAGTAGTATAGATAATCTTTTAATATTAATTATTAATTATTTTTTCTTTATAGTGATTTAAAAAAAATTTCGTAATACCTGGTGATATGTTGAACAATATGCAAAATAAAAAAAAAGAATTAAAAATAATCTATCACAAATTCGACTATAAAGTCTTTGATGTTTCAGGGTGAAAAAAAAAATGATCTAGGCAGGTCTCAATTTTTTAGAAAAGTAATTTTGATAGGTTTTCTTACCAATTAAACTTATTAGAAAAATGGATGGAATTTTTTTCAAAAAGAACAACTTCGGGTTTCATACGTCTGTATTTTAATTAAATGAGAAAATGAATAAGGCAATTTTATCAAAGATCATTTATTTTTTGCCAATATTTCCGTACTTTTAGAAACTTTGTGCATGATGCACGTTTGCAAAATAAACAAATAAATAACTCTTATTTCAATTTTATTTAATTCTGGCTACAAATAGAAATCTTTATTTTTTCCTGAATTAAAAATAATCTTAATATACCGCTTTTCATTAACCATAAAAATTAGATCCTCCGGGTAATTGAATATTAATTTACTCAACGCCGACCAGTTTCGACACTTATTACAAATTATTATCCTCTGGGCGCATGGATTAAGTAAAATGAATATATATAATTACTATATATCACATATTTGGTCATTTTAAACACATAAAAAATCAATAGCATTCAAAACCAAGCAATTGATCCCTTTGCTATGTATAAATCACTAATAATCTCCGATCACCTCTCTCTATCATAGAGTGAATAAAGATTAATAAATTTTAATTTACTATTCCGTTCAACATATCACCATATATTATGAAAATTTTCTGAATTACACTATAACGAATGGATATTCAAACTTAAATATTGATATATTTAATCATCAAATTTTTAGGGACTAAAAACTGGAATGTATTATTTACGAACCAAAGGTGCTGCCAAACCAATTCAATTTACTGTTGCTAAAAGCAAATTAAATATTATTTCTAATGGTTCATCTAGTTCTATAGAAGAGCTAAAAAAGAAAGAAAATATGAATGCTTTAACATGTTCTTTGGAAAATAAAGATGATTGTCTGATGTGCGGTTCATAACAAACACAATGTTATAAAAAAAAATAATAACCTACTTCTTTTTATATTTTAACTTTTATTATAAAAATGTACTTTTTTAAACATTTATTTTTTAGAAAAATTATTAATTGATTGTCTATTATAAATAAATATATTTAAATTTTATTAAATTATTATTTTTTCCTAATCTTTTGTGGCGTTTAAAATAAAAATTATCATGGGGTGTGACGTGTCCTTCTAAAATTATTTTTTAAGTAGAATTATGATCAAATTCCCTCATTCTCTTTCTCCTTTCAACGACAAAGACCAGAATTTGTTTTTTCATCAAACCCTAATTCACTAAAAATCCTGACTACTTCTAATTAAAAATATTATATATTTCAAATTAAAGAGGATGGTTTCTTGCAGATTCTTAAGCAATATGTAAGAATAATATAATAATGCTAGAGTTCCTCAGGGTTCTGTCATTTCTCCCAAGCTCTTTATTATCGATATTAAGAAGTTTTTGAATTTGCTCTCTAATCTAATACATTGTTATATAGATAATAGTACCCCCCCATAATGCTCAATCCTTGTAAAACATCACTTCCTTCTTTATTATAAGATTCTTCCAAAACTTCACTTCCTTCCTCTAAGCAGACTTAAAAGTTGGGATCTCACAACTTGGTAAATTTTAATGTAGGCAAGATACAGTATTGTCTAATTTCTAGACGTAGTAAGGATCTTCTTGACATTTCATTCGAGCTCATTGAAATTTTTTGACAAAATTGCAATGTTAGGTGACACCCTTAGGTCTGGCCTGACTTGGAATGACCACATTACTTCAGTGTAGCAAAAGCTGCTGCATGTAAGCTTGGCTTTCTTTTCCGAACCGGGCGCTTTTTCACGCCCACCTCAACTTCTTACCCTATACAAGGCTCAAATTCGCCTCTCCCGAATATTGCTCGCATCTGTGGAGAAGTCTCCAAGCATCTCTTACCACCTTGGATGCAATTCAGAGACTGGCTATCAGATTAATAAAAGATACCTTCAACTCGGACCCAATCCCTGAAATTCCATCTTTTCACGATGCAAGGGTCCATCTTGGAATACAAAGGTTGTATCTTTTTGGTGTAACTTCTTGTACCAATATCATTACAAAAGAAAAAAATACCCAGAATTAATTTTTCTTATATCTCCTTCACCTTCTAAAAGGATAACTCACCTTAATTAGTAATTTTACTTTAGAGGATGGTTTCTTGCAGAAATTCAAATCACTGCTTGAATAGGGGGTGAATTAATTTTGTTATCACTCCTTTACCCTTTAAAAGGAGTGACTACCTAATTAATCATTTCTCTTAAGACGATGGTTTCTTACAGATTCTAAGGCAATTCTGAATAAGGATAAATATAGCCTGAATTAATTCTTTTGATCACTGCTTCACCCTACTAGTATAAAAGGTGTAACAAAGATAATTTAACATTTTACGGAGGATGGTTTCTTGCCGAGGAAATTTTCAAACACTAAGTACGACTTTAGCCTAAATTAATTTTTATGATCTCTCTTCCTTAAAACCATTAAGAAGTAGGACTATACTTATTTAATCATTTCACTTAAAGAGGATAGTTTTGTTGCAGATTCTAGGGCAATTCTCTAACACTATCATTAAGCACAAATATAGCCTGAATAAATTTTTGTGAACACTCGTTCAGTTTTTTGAAATTTAGACAGATTATTATTTAAATACTTCTGCATCGATTGGTGGCAAAACGAAATTTATGAATATAGTTCCGGAGATATTAAATTCCAAAGATAGGAGTTTTTCACTCATACATTGCACTATACGGGATATTGGAAAGTTTACAACTAAACCAACATTAAACAATAACTAATACATATTTTAAGAAAATTTTAAACAATAACTAATACATATTTTAAGAAAATTTTAAACAATAACTAATACATATTTTAAGAAAATTTTAATTCATAGTTACCACACAGTTTCTGAGATATTAATGAATAAATAATGAAAAATTTACACAAAAAACAAGCTGGCAACAACGAATTTATTTAACCTAAAAAGTGGGTTAACTTTAGTACTTTTTTGACGATTTTTCGCTTCAGCCATCGTCAAAACAGCTTTCAATCGCTTATTAAGAACTTTTTGTTTTATAAATCTCTCTTTATAATGTACATTATCTGACATTTTTATGATAAAATATATAAAAGCTCCGACAGTGTTGCCAGATTTGTTAAACGAGCACGGGATTGGCTAGTAGTGGTACATAAACAGCATAATGTTTTGGGCTTATGAATCCTTATTGTCTGTACTATATACTCTAGCATTAACTTTATGCTACTTTTGTCACGATACAACTACCTTAATTAATAATTTCACTTATTTTTTATTTTATTTATTGCTATTTTGCAGATTCTAATCCAATATATAGCGTGAATTCGATTTTTTATCACTCCTTCACCCCTTAAAGAGTGAATACCCTTAATTAATCATTTCACATATGGTTTCAAAAAAATACATGAATCACTAAGCATATGGTAAATATAGCCTGAATTAATTTTCACGATCATTCCCTCATCCTTTAAAACCTTAAGAAAATGAATTATAAGTGAACTAATGCTCGAAAAAAATAAAATTTACTTAAGAACATATTTTCCAAATTTTTTAGAATCTTGAAAGAAAATATATTTCAAATATTGATATAGTAGGATTCTCTTTGGATTATATATACCTATATGTATACCAGTCTAAATTTTCGTTTAAGGAAACTATAAGTGAAGAAAGAAAAGAGGTAAAAAGTTTCTTTTTTTCTTTAATGTTTCAGCCAAAACGAAGAACTTTTGGGCTTTCGAGCTTTATTACTTGGGGCCCAAAAATGCACAAAATCAGAAACAAAAATCGAATCATATCTGGAAAAAGTTTTCAATTTTTTCTCAGATTTAATTAAAAAATTTATTAAAGATAAAAGTAAATAAATATTATATTTAATATTCATTTACTATGAGTTAAGGATTCTTGGTCACTTGTTTCACATTAAAATTAGAAAATTATTAAAAGATGTAAAAAAATTTTCAATATATATATTTCGGGCTATCAACCCATCTTCAGGAAGTACAGAAAATAACTAATTTAACTTATTGAATGCTAGGTTATATATATGTTAGTGAATACGTAAGCATTCAATAAGTTAAATTAGTTATTTTCTGTACTTCCTGAAGATGGGTTGATAGCCCGAAATATATATATTGAAAAATTTTTTACATCTTTTAATAATTTTTTAATTTTAATGTGAAACAAGTTACCAAGAATCCTTAACTCATAGTAAATGAATATTAAATATAATATTTATTTACTCTTATCTTTATTAAAGATGTTTCACCTTGCACCAACACCACAATCTCTACTAATTAAAAAATTTATTTATTCAACATTATAATAAAAAGGTAAAATATCTACCTTCAGCCTGATTCACAAGTTCCCCCGGGGGTTTTAGAGGTCGTTGGAACAGCAACCTATGCTGACAAAAAGCAAATGCTCAATAGCCAGATACTGACTGAGCAAGCAGCTTCGCGAGGCCGCCTCTGGCGTTTGCCGCGGATCCTTTTGCCTCGCGAGGCAGCCTCGGTACAATTCTACGCTAAGCGAGGCTTCCTCGCGCGGCTAGGCCGATGCACAATTAGGCTGAGGCGCATCGAGCGCTCAGTTGAACTTGAACCATGAGACCGCGCGAAAGGCAAAAATATTTCCGTCCTGAGTGAACCGGGCAAACGAAATGAGGCGCCTTTGAGCATTCACAAAAATCGACAACGGATGGATCGGGCCAAGGAGGTCTCAGGCGAGGATACGGGCACTTTTGCCTTGGGCGAGCCACGTACGGACCGACCAGGCATTTGCCTCTAGGGGCTGGCCTCGAGAGCAAAATGTTCAGTCAGTATCCGGCTAATGGATAGAGAATCTCTCAAGGCCACACATGAATTTTATTGTGTAGGTGTTTATGTTTAATATGTTGTATGAAAACACAGACTCAAATTTGGCGAATTCTCATGCGGAGAAAGTTTTGTTTTCCCCAGTGGTATATTTCTAAAAGTAGGCCATGATGTTTATAGGAATACAACTTGAAGAGATGCATTTCCGCTGTGTCTGCTATGAGTGCTGTGTTCCATCGAACTTCAAAATCCCGGGTGGACGTATGCATCGCCCTGTATTTTAAAAAGGATGGTAAACAGGAAAAAAAAATATTTTTAAATTAATGATTTATTCAATTAACTTAATAACTATTATCTTATATTTTGCAAATACATGACACTACTTTCTTTAAATTAACTACAAACATGAATATCATTATATGTATATTATTTATTTTATTTTTTTATTTAATTGGCTTCGGGAATATGATTATTTACTACCTTAAAATTTCAGAAAATGAATAGACTTCTAGGGATAAATCAAAATTTAAAGAAAAAATAATTAGGAATAAGATAAATGATGTGATCGAATGAGTTATTTTATATACATATTCAAGTGTAATAAAAATGAATATTTTGCCTAAAAAAAAAGCATTTAAAAAAATATATATATCATAAGATATAATAGGTTATTTTAAAAATATATAATTATATTTATATATTTCTCATGATCCACACATAAGACAATCTTCTCGATTTTGTAGAGAACAAGTCAGTGAACTCATGTTTTCATTTTCAGAATCATTTATAGAACTGGATGATGAAGATGCTGAGGTTTCAATATCTTTATTTTGTTTACTTTTATTTAAAGTAATTTTTGGTAATTTTATACTTAATTTTGTTCTTAAATTATGCATTCCAGTTTTAAGACCCTAAAATAAAAACAAATACTGATTAATAATTTTTTTTCATTTAAAAATCTAATTTTAATTAAAAAAAAAGGGTGGGTATTCTTGAAATGAAGTGAAACTTCGAAATTTCATTAAATCATATTACAACAATGTTATTTCGATATTCCATACTTATATATTCTCAGTAAATAAAATAATGATTTATTTTTTAAAGTCGAATTAATGGCATGAAGTCAGAGGCCTATTTCTCTAATTTTATTATTCCTCTGAACATTTCAAATACAAGTCCAAGTAGGTCTCTAACTTATTGGTGTCTATTTTTTAGTTTCTGCAGTTGTTTCCGGCATTTTCAAATAATATTTTTTTTGAATAATACTTCTCCCTCGATGTCTGTAATTCTATTTACTGTCTGAATGAAGGGGCGCTCCAAACTTTCACTCTAATACACTTTCTCTGGAAATTTAATTACTATTCCGCCAAAAAAAGTTTCACTTAAATATAAAGTTTTTATATACTTATATAAAATAGTCATGAGCATTCGATAAATAATTAGATAGTTCTAAATATCATGAACTGTTTTATTTAAGGTAGTTGTTCCGCCAAATGGGTTTTCTTAGGATTTTTTTTGAAATTTAGACAGATTATTTAGAACAAATTTCAAAAATAATAAATTTTTCAAGTCATTCTATTACAACAATTACTTGAATCACCTATAACGGTGGTACGAGAATTTATTGTAGGGGAATTAGTATCGTATCTTGGAAGTTCTTTAGATTTTGCTTATTAAAAAAAAATGTATGAAATTATATGGTTAATAGTTTTTTTTTTAATAATTAAAGTATGAGGCCATCCATAAAATACGTCAAGCTAGGCATCAGGTATTTTCTTTCTATCCCCCCCCCCCTGTCACAGTTCGTCATTTGTATAGACCCCTGGCTATAATTACGTCACAATGTATATCCTTTCTTAAAAAAAATTAATGATAATTTGTATAAATTTCAGCAATACAAGTAAATTCAATTATATTTATTTAAGACAAAATAAGTTTGGCGAGTATAAAAATTATAATTTTTTAAAACCCTTAAGGTAGTTGTTCCGCCACATGGGTTTTCTTAGCATTTTTTGAAATTTAGACAGATTATTATTTAAATACTTCTGCAAAACGAAATTTATGAACAATATAGTTCAGAGGAGATGATAAATTTCAAAAATAGAGTTTTTCAGACTCATACATTGCACTATACGGGATATCGGAAAGTTTACATACATATTTAATTATAATTAAGAAACCCTTCTTACCATTTTTTTTATAAAAAAATTAAACCAACATTAAACAACCAATACATATTTTAAGACAATTTTGATTCATAGTTAGAACACAGTTTCTGAGATAATAATGAATAAATAATGAAAAATGTATAAAAAAAATTTACACTAAAAACAATTTGGCAACAGCGCATTTATTTATTTAACCAGCGGAAGATGTATAAAGCGCCCAAGGGTTAGATTTTTTCAAAATTATAATTTTCCTAAGGGGTAACGTAGGCGTTGATTACATTTGTTAAAAAATAACAAAACGATTTTTATAGAAATTTAAAATGTAATTTATCTGTCATTTTAATATAAAAATATTCAATCTCTTACAATGGTAAGAGATTTGTTAAACGAGCACGGGATTGGCTAGAATCGGTACATAAACAGCAAAAAGTTTTGGGCTTATGAATCCTTATTGTCTGTTCTATATACTCTAGCATTAACTTTTTGCTAGTATTGTCGCGAAACAACTACCTTAAATGAAAAAAAAGGGCTCACAAAAGCGTTAATCAAGCACACAACGGATTCTAGCCTATTATATGGAATGCCGTTTTTCTCTTTGGCGCTCTTTTCTATGTAAATTCTAAAGCATAGTTTACCTTTATAATTTGAAAATTTAATTTATTTATACTTATATATATATATAGAATTACTCACATTTTTCCAACTATAGAAGTGCATGGAATTTAGTTTTCCAAAATTAGGTTCCATTAAATGAATATTTAAAGACTGACTTTGATCAATAAATGCTCCTCTGTCTAAAGACATTTTGATTATTGTTTTTTGAGAAATTTCCCAGATAGTTTTATATAGAGCTTTGATATCATCAGGAATGCCGTCAATATCCTGAATCGACCCACCATTTGCTAATATTTTCTTATTCATTTTATCGTTCCACAAATTACGTTCAATCAGATCTTTCAAAAGATGATGATTTACAACCTATAAAGAAAATAAAATTTTTGTAAATTTTTTTTTTTTAAATTAAACATAAACTATATATAATATAATTTAATATAATATTACTTGAAATTCTCCACTTTGAACAGTCCTTGTAAACAAATTCGACGCATAGGGCTCAAAAGACTCATTGATTCCAAGAATATTAGCAGTAGAGGATGAAGGAATCCCAGCCAATAACAAAGAATTTCGTACTCCAAATTTTTTAACCTGTTCTTTCAAAGAATTCCAATTCCAAAGATCCGAAGGCTTAACATTCCACATATCATTTTGAAAAATCCCTTTGCTTATTGGGGATCCTTCATATGTTTCATATGTTCCAAATTTTTCAGCAAGTTCACAACTAGCCTCCACAGCACCATAATAGATTGTTTCAAAAATTTGAATATTTAGTTTTTGAGCATCTTCACTTTCGAAAGGATATCTCATTAAAATAAATGTGTCAGCTAATCCTTGTACTCCAATCCCAATTGGTCTATGACGCATGTTTGATGCCCTAGCCTGAAAAGACAACTTTATATAATATCTATATTTTATTTCAATAGGAAATAGGAAATAAATATCTGGAACACCGAGCATTGTAGAGTGCATTTAAAAAAAAAATTGAAACGTAATAAGGACTAAGTAAAAACTATTATTTTAACAAAATGATTTTTATTTTTATTACATTTAAGTACTGAACGAATTTTTTTATTGTTTATTAATGCATTCTCTGGTGAAATTCAAAATTAATCTATTAAACAAATCGACAACCCGACACTTACAGTCTCCCTCGACTCCCTGCCCCATTGAAGAAGCGTTTCCGCCCTTACCCTATTTGATAGATACTATAACGGGATACCCTCTGATGGATTATAATCCATAATTCACCTCAAAACGTGCTTTACGCGTAGTACGTGATTGGTTGATTCTTAACCTCCCTTTGTGATTAAAAAGTCAAGTGCCAAACCACTTCTTTTGCAAATATCTTTATCCCATGATTCGGTTTTTATTGGTATCTAATGATCTTTAATGTTCAAGTCCTCCATTTTGTCCGGATAACGATGGGTTTTTTCAAAGTCTACTTCAAGCTGTCAACCGGATGTCCAGGAGCCGTTTTGAATTCCCATGAAATTTTAAGAATTATATAATTGAGTCAAGATTGAACAAAGAATTTAGAATATGTATTTTTTTTTTACTCTCCCACATTTCGGCTAGTTGATTTTTGAATTAATAGTTCCGCATGGTCCTAAAAAGTAACTATGCAAAATTTGGTTCAGAATGGTCAAAAGGCTTAGAATTTAATCCCCCCCCCATTTTGGAAAGTAGATTTTTGCAAAAGAGTACAAAATTTGGTCAAAGCCGGAAAAATGGCCTAGAATATTATTTTTTGCCCCACTCCGAGTTTTCCCAAAGTTAAAATAAAGATAAAAAATATAAAAATATAGATGTATTATGGTAGATGGTAAATTAAATAGATATAGATATATATATATACCTCTGGAACTGGATAATCAGCGAGATCAATGACTTTATTCAAATTCCTTGTCACTATTTTCGTGACTTCTTTCAATTTTTGAAAATCATATGTCTTATCAGGATTGATAAACATATTTAAAGCAATTGATGCCAAATTACACACACCAACCTAATAGAATTAAATTAGTTAGTAATATTTATAAAAGTCAAATAGAGTAAAATATATTAGTATACTTTTTTAAATAAATTATTACCTCAGAATCTGACGAATATTGAATGATTTCACTTGCAAAACTACCTCCTTTAATAGTACCGATATTTTTTTGATTGGATTTAAGATTGCATGTATCTTTATAAACCATATAAGGAGATCCGGTTTCCATTTGAGATTCAAGAATTGCATACCAAAGTTTTTGGGCCTTTACTTTTTTAATAAAATTATTTTCTTTCTCATACCTTAAAATTTTAAAATATTGAGAATCCTTAAATTGAATGAAAACAATTTATTTATTACTTAGTGTAAAGAGCTTCAAATTCTTCTCCCCAAGTATCATATAAACCAGGTGATTTATTAGGACACATAAGGCACCAATCACCATTTTCTTCAACCCTTTTCATAAAAATATCTGGAATCCATAGTGCATAAAAAAGATCAAGAGCACGAACTTCGGGCTTGCCATTTTGGCGTTTTAAAATAAGAAATTCGAAAATATCCGCATGCCATGGTTCTAAATAAATTGTAAATGATGCATTTTTCTAGAAAATATAAATAATAATTAAAATGGATTTTTTACTTAATGAATGATATTTCTCGTAAATACAGGATGATTCATATGTACCATGTCTTTCGGGGACCGAAGGAACAGCAACCGTGGCGGATACAGCGTTAGTGCTCATATTAGTTAGTGGATAAAGAATCATTCAATGTTTTTTTTTATTGGCAAGAAAAAAATTGGTTTACTTATACTTTTTACCACTAGAGGAATTAATAACGAAAATATAGCACTGGGGTAAACAAAGCTTTATCCATGTTAGATGTGAGTCAGTTGTCAAACAAAGTTTTGCTACGAAATATCAAACAGAAATAGCTAAAGATAATACATTATATCCGTGGTACAGCAAATTTCAGAAGGCTAGCTGGTTGTGTGCCGCAAAATTAACAGAAACCTTGGTTTTTCACCCTAATGAAAGCCTTGTTTTTGTTATGATAGTCCTCTTATGGCTAAATCTAGAAATACGCCTCAGCTTTTATTACGAATTACGTAACCCCTAGAAATTCTCTATCTAGTGATTAAGCACTTCAGCTGTTTCTACCATGGTTGCTTTTCCATTGATGTTCGAATCTCCGGAGGGACTTATATATAAATGATCCTGTATATAAGGATTACGAAAACATGATTTGAAACAAATTACCAAACATAAAGCTGTATTGTTATAGACTCTAAGCATTGGGACTATTCCATTTGAGAATCCATTTGTTCCAGCTATATAAGAATCTTTAGAACGAATACAATGGATATTTAAACCAAGACTTCCAGAATTTCTTGCGAGATATGAACATTGTTTGATAGTATCGAAAATTCCCTCAATGCTGTCTCCTAGCATAGATAAAATAAATGAGCTAAAACATTAAATTATTATTAATTGAGACTTATGTCATATGTGGACTCTCGCGATTTGTTTATTATTAATTACCTGGATAATTGGGGATTTGGTGCTGCAGCAAAACAAAGGGTGGAAGATGCATGGGTAAAATAGCGTTCTGAAAGCATATTGTATGTTTCGATGACGGCGTCAATATCATCCGCATGGATTCCAACAGCAACTCGCATGAACATATGTTGAGGACGCTCAGCTATTTTACCATTTATTTTCATTAAATAGCGTCCTTCTAGGTTCTAGAGCATTATTTAATTTTTAGTAATTAAAGATAAAAATTCAAAATATTTCGGGCATATTTGTTTACCTTAAAATCAAAATAATTGTAAGCAAAATCTCTATCATAAATTATAGCTGAATTGAGTCTGTCAGAATTTTTTAGTATAAGGTTGAAATGATAATCAGATATCATACGAATTCTTTTTCCATTTTTGTCCATTACATTGTAAAGATCCTTAATTACATCTAAAAATATAATAAAGAATATTAATATAAAAGTAATTTTATTTATGTATTTCTTTGGCAAATTTCTCTTTTTGTACCTTTATTCTAATATAAATAATTCTTTAAGCTAGAGTCTAGAAGTTACCCAAAGAGGTCGATAGCCCCTAGAAGGGATTGGAGGGGGGGGGTGACCTAGGAAGCGAGGGGCGTTGAATAAAAACAAAAGAGATGATTAAGGAAATGTTTACTTGACCATACAGGGTATAGTCCAACGGGCTAGAATTTTCATTTTGCCCCCCCCCCCCCCCCATTTTAAAGGGGTTGATAGATAGAAAGTTTGGATTTTCGGAATTTGTCCTTTGATTGTGTCCCAAACTCTTCTAGCAGGCGAAATTTCATGATGCTGGAATGATTGGAAGTACCGTATAGGTTTTGATGACCTGTCAGTGAGTGAGTGAGTGCCAAAATTAGCTATTTTCTCAGGTCCATATCTCAAAATCTATTTAAGCTATATTATTGGAATTTGGTACTCTCCTCAAGATGGATTACATAATTATATGTGTATAATTTCAGCTCTGTATCTCAAATGGATTCCGAGCTGCAGGGGGGTCGAAATTGGCTCGAAATGGTTCGTGTAAATAGCGTACAGCGTGTACGGCCAAGCTAATGCTCGAACTTGGTCTGCGCAAGCTGTGCTTTGATAATAAATCATCTAAATATTTCAAGTTTCAACGTAAACATGATTGTAATATGAAAAGGTCTTATTCGTGGACATAAGTTTATTTCAATTTTGTTGTTCATTTTATTCTATACAATACACACTTGAAGTAGCGGTCCATACACTCGATAAAGCAAGCTAGGAGTAATAAATATTAGGAAAATGTCTCTGCTTTACATAAGAACTTAATGCGACTGAATAATTGAAATAAAAAAATGGAATAGATTAATCCTTACCACTAAAAACTTTTTTAGTTTCTTTATGAAGATTAGATATAGCAATACGTGCTCCAAGGGTTCCATAATCATGATGAATTTTCGTCATTGAAGCAGCAATTTCTGCAGCTAAATTATCTAATTCTACTGTTGAAACTCCAGAATAAAGACCAGTAATAACTTTCAAAGTAACGGCAGGCTATTAAACAGATTAGATATCAATGAAATATATTTATATTTTTTTTTAATAAAATAAATATAGTTACCGGGTCAATAAAATCCATATTGAGTCCATAACATAGTTTTTGAATTCTGGAAGTGATTTTATCGAAATGGACTTCCTCTTTGCGCCCATCTATATAGGTAATTTAGTAATATTAAAAATGTTTTTAGAAGCCGGGAGTAGCAGAATTGATGATTTTTTAAAGAATAATTCAATGACAAGTGTCCTCTGCTTTATGCAAATAATTAAACATTAGTAAATTTTATTTATCGAAAGAAAAATTTCGGCTAAAACCAACTAGATTGCACATTTTAATGAAAAATTCTTACCAAGATGCACGAAGTTTTAACTCCTATTTCTGAAATTGTTTTTAAATGTTTTCTCATTAAAATGTGCAAGCTAGATGGTTTTAGCAAACTTTTCTTTCGATGAATAGTTCAACCACTAAAGCATCAAATCTGTAGTTAGTAAATTTTTTTAATATAAATTATAGATTAGAAGACTATCTTCTGATAAATATTATAGGTGGGTATTTAATTTAGTTGTATGCCATAATTTTAATTCTTTTAAAGTAAGGAAATTGATGTACTTATTTTGAGATTCGATTTTCATAATTTCTTTGAAAAGGTGATGTATGACTGGAGGCAAAAATAAACTGCAACGGATCGTTGCTAAACTTTATCCAAAGTCATTTGAAATATTAATGTTTATTCCTTTATTATTAATCAGATATCACTTGCTTATTTGCAGGCCCTGTTGACTTAAATTCAAAAATAGTGATCAATTCTCATCTAATACTCGAGGAATAACCATTCTACATTGGATTTTAAACTTTTCGGTTATTATTAGTAACCATTGCTGAAGACATGGAGGAATAGACTTGAAATCAAAAATAACAATCGATTCTTATCTAATACTAGAGGAATAACCTTATTGCATTCCATTTTTGATGTTTTGACTATTAATGGCAACCTCTACTGAAAACGTGGAAGAATCGACTTAAAATTAAAAAGACTAAATTTTTTTATGATAAACAACTCAAGCTTGAGCAAAACCGTCACGTGTTAAAATTCAATTTAATTGAATACTACAATTTGTGACCTTAATTGAGTCCATGGGTTCCGTAGTCTTTACCTGAGGACCCTTTGAAGTCGCGCTTGGCGCGAGACCGATTACAATACTTTCCCCATGCTTCGCATTGGATAAAGTAAAAACAAAAACAAAAAACTTTTCTTTAGCGAACGGATCATTAAAAAAGATTTTGGGAATTGCAGAACATTTCTCCAACTCTAAAAACTATAATTAAACAAGCTTAAACAGTTTTAAAATTCATGAATAGAATTCAATGAGATTGTCCTCTACTTGGTGCAAATAAACATATATAACGAATAATATATATATAATCTATTTGTTATAGACTTACTTTGTGACCAACTCACTATTACAACAAAAGGAAAACATCAAATTGGGTACTTTAATAAATTAGAAATAATAGATAAAATATTTCTAATCAGATTGATGATGAAGGTCAAGTCTCTAATAAATAAATTATATTTACACTTATATTCGTTATATTTATTTTCATCAAGTAGAGGGTTACCTCATTCATTTCTTTTTAGGAATCAACAAATCTGCAACTCTTGGCAAAACGAAATCTTTTCAATTAGTTTTAAAATTCTCCCAAAATCGATAATAGTCAGCCACCTCCTTTTAGGACCTTAGAAGTTTACATCATCAGAAATTTTCTTAAAATCTTCAATTCGTTATAACAGGGGTCCCCAAACTTTTTAAGAGATAGGGCCACATGTGAACATTGAAAATTATGGGCTGGCAGGATATAACATATTTTACGGAAATAATATTAATAATACGTTATTATATGGCATTAATATTTAATATAGTGAATATTTGTGAATTGATTCTGTAGTAACCGCAGGCAGGATGGAAAAGTTTCAAGGGCCGCGGACCGTAGTTTGGGGACACCTGTGTTAGAACATTAGTTGAAGGTATTAAAATCTTCAGTTGATAAAAAAATACCAGTCAAGAATCGTACATAATTTTATATGATTTCACATATCTCAATAAACATAAACATTTCGTCGGCTTAGAGTGTAAACCTGCTAACTCTATTTTTTATCATATATGACATATTAATATCGTTCGAAAGAAAAAGATATGCAGCATCGTCCAAGTAAAACTGCTACTTAAAATTACGATCGTAAGTTGTAGAAAAAAAATGTGAAAAATGGTTTTTTCTATAACAATAATATTAAATTTTGTTTGTTTTTTCTCTGCCCTGTAAAATTTCCTTGTTGTGAGTTAGCAGGTTTCTCTCTAAGGCGACGATTTACTTTCTAAAATAAATTATTGATAGATATAATGTATTAAATAGTTATTTATAAAAACAATCATGAAAGATTTCTAAAGAAAATCACGAGAGGTTGTAAATTTTTTTTTTTTTTTTATAATTATATTGATACAAGAAGAAGTTGCGCCAAAAAGGTCCGAGGTGGACCCTTGTATCGTGAAGATAAAAAGAGATTTAGGGATTGAGTAGGAGTCGAAGGTATCTGTGGATGCTGGTCTTGAAAGATTGAAGGTTATAAGTTGCTGGGAAGACGATCGGAGGAAGAGAGTTCCAGTCTCTAGATGTAGGGATAAACTAATTGGCGAATGCGTTTGTTCGATTAGTATCCAATTTAAGCGCGTAGGGGTGTTGAATCTTAGAAAATCGCGTATTTCGCGCAAATTACGACTTTGGAGGGATTATTGATTTTATCTCGTCAGAACAAAAGCCATGGTAATATCTATATAAAAGAGAAAAGGCGGAGATAGATCTACTACGATGGGCTAGGGAGTCGAGAGCGTCATTTAATGCAGGATCTCCTATCAGTCTGATAGCCCGCCTTTGAATTGCATCCAAGGTGTTAAGAGAATGCTTGGAGAAACCTCTTCACAAATGCGTGCAATATTCGAGACAGGGGCGAATTTGAGCCTTGTATAAGATAATGAGTTGAGTGGGGGTGAAAAAGCGTTTGGTCCGGAAAAGAAAGCCAAGCTTACATGCTTGCTACTGAAATAATAATGCTTTAGCGAGGTCGTCTGTGGCTATTGAGCTGTCAGAAAGATTAAGAGGAGGAAACGCTGATTTGGAGGAATTAATTTTTTGGTGTAATACCAGAATTGTTTTTTATTAGCAGGACACGCTGATAGTCGGTCTGCCCATTTTTCATCTAGTCTTCTTGGTTTTATTGATAATTTTGTTACATTGATTACGAGATTTTGAAAAAATGATTCGTTGGTACTTGTGTATTAACGCCACCGCAGCTACAGATTTGGCGGTTTTTAAATTTCGCCAATCTACACCTAAAATTTTTGAGATAAATCATAAAATAGAATAAATCAGTTCCCCTCTGTCAAAAAACAACTTGAATAGGTTCGGTTTATGATCTCGGTTTGATTTGATAAAAAATGCGAGTACATTAACGCCACCGCAAGGTTTGTTTGTGAACGCATTTTTTATCTAATCGAAGCGAGATCATAAACCGAACCTATTCCAGTTGTTTGCAAGGTTTGTTTGGGAACGCATTTTTATCTAATCGAACCGAGATCATAAACCCAAGTTGTTTTTTGACAGAGGGAACTGATTTATTTCAAAAATTTTAGGTGTGGATTGGCTAAATTTAAAAACCGCCAAATCTGTAGCTGCGGTGGCGTTAATGCATAAGTACCGATTCATTTACTGTCCGTTTGGTAGGAAAGCCATTCATTGAATGCTTTATTTTTTTCCCCGAACGGCTTCAGCGCATCGCTTGTTAAACCAGGGTTTTGAATAGTTTTTCCCATTTACATAGGGAACACACTGTTCAATGCCCATCTGAATTACTTCTTCAAATACGGATGCATTTTTATTTTTTAATGCATCATTCCACTGGAATTACTTAATGTTATGAATAATTTTTATTATAACTCAGAAGGGTCTTTTTCGCCTCTTCAAGAATTGAAACCAAATGGCAATAATTCATTTTTGTCAGAATGCAATTTAGGCGGAACCACATCTGACATAATATAGGAACGAATAAAAATTTTTTACTCAAAGATTTAAACTTCATCTAAAACGATTATTAATAATAAAAACGTTTGGGGAGAAATTAACATGAAACGGTTGGATTATTTTTAAACGTTTTATGCATATTTTTATAAATTGTAATTAGTAACCAGTTACTGTAGACAAAATTACAGGAATATCGAATAGACATTTAAAATAATAAGATGATCTTTTTTCGATCCCAAAAGCACTGTTCATCAATACAATTTTTTTTTTAGTGCAGTCATTTGAAGGAAAGAGTATTGGGTTGTAAAAAATTTCCGTCATCCAATGTTCTTCTCGGTAAAAACAAATGATAAAAAATTCAATTTTTAAAAAAATAAATAAATCTGAAGGAGAGGTCTTTGAAAAGAAGAACTTTTCTTTATAATAAATAACCTATGGTTACTCTTCCTTTAATAAACTTGTTATTAATGTAGATATTTAGGGATATTTGAACAAGTTTATTAAAATATGTCTTCAAACCAATTAAATAAAATATCCATGAATGGTTTATATTAGACTGAAGATGAAGGTAAAGCATCCAAAACTATAATCTCAAATAAATAAAATTCATAAATACTAATACATATTTATTTACATCAAGCAGAGGACCTAGTGAATTATTTTTGCACATATGATTTTAATTTTAATGAAATATATATAGTTATTATATTTATTTTAAAAATATATTAAGATTAAATTATACCTCTTTTAAGCACACACATCTTATTATATTTTTCAGAGACCATTTTTGATGGATTTATTGAAATCAATATATGAAATACAAAATTTTATAGATCAAAATTCGTTATATAAAAAGATTATTTATTGAAAAATAGAATTTTATGAATAAAAAGATGGACAAAACAATTAAACATTAAGATTGTTTTGGCGGTTTTGATCATGAATTTTGATTGGCCTCCAACCTTTCGGAAATTTAGTCACTAGTTTTGCTTTAAATTTGTCTGCAAGGTAGCCAACCAGCCAACGTAGAGGTAAAAGCAAAGCTGTTAGCCTCCTTTTTTAACCGCCAATTTCGCTGTCAAAAGGGTTTCCCCACTCTGCTCACCTCTCACACCCCTATCTTAGTTATTGGACCGCTCCCAGGGTGCAGCACTCAACAAATATTGACTCGGGGATTTAAAAATATAATTTGATTCCGTCTAATCGGTTTTTAATTAAAAGTGCAGTAGATCAATAATAATGTAATTATTAATATTATAATAATATAATAAATATTATTAATATTAAATTCAAATTTAGGGAACGAAGAAAAGATTATTTTTATTACAGACAAAGGGATCAGCCGGGGCTCGAACCCGGGATCTTTGCATATGTACTGCAATGCTTTGTCATAAGAGGTTTAACTCCTATATCCACTAAGCTACTGATCCCCGAACCCAAACTAATACCTTTTGTCTATATGAATTATGGAATTTCTTTTTTAATCCTCTCCTCGTTCATTTTTCGCAGCGTAGGCCTTGATTCATTAATTAAACAATTAATTATTCCAGCGCCTCCCAATCGATCGCAGACCCCAAAGATCGAAAATAATTTTCTCTTCACCCGGGGCGCGACCACAACGAGGCCGTGTAAAGACAATTAATAACAAATTCAAATTTAGGGAACGAAGAAAAGATTATTAGTTGAATAAAAGATTTCACTGTCGATGGTAACAGAATTGTTTTTATTTTAGGTTAAAAATAAAATAAAATGAGAGAGTCTTCTGTTTTTAAAAAAAGAAGAAAAGATTATTTTTATTACAGACAAAGGGATCAGCCGGGGCTCGAACCCGGGATCTTTGCATATGTACTGCAATGCTTTGTCATAAGAGGTTTAGCTCCTATATCCACTAAGCTACTGATCCCCGAACCCAAACTAATCGATCGATTGGGAGGCGCTGGAATAATTAATTGTTTAATTAATGAATCAAGGCCTACGCTGCGAAAAATGAACGAGGAGAGGATTAAAAAAGAAATTCCATAATTTATATAGACAAAAGGTATTAGTTTGGGTTCGGGGATCAGTAGCTTAGTGGATATAGGAGTTAACCCTCTTATGACAGAATATTGCAGTACAAATGCAAAGATCCCGGGTTCGAGCCCCGGCTGATCCTTTTGTCTGTAATAAAAATAATCTTTTCTTCGTTTCCTAAATTTGAATTTGTTATTAATTGTCTTTACACGGCCTCGTTGTGGTCGCTCCCCGGGTGAAGAGAAAATTATTTTCGATCTTTGGGGTCTGCGACCGATTGGGAGGCGCTGGAATAATTAATTGATTATTAATATTATTTACAATATTTTTATTAAATCAAACCACGTAATAGAACCCAATATGTGCAAACGACTCCGGTTCGGTTAATATATATTCAGTTCGGCTCGGTTGGGTTCGTATAGCTCCTTTTCGGGTTGGTTTTTAGACGGTTCGGTTGGCGTCAGCCGCGAGACCGACCACAATACTTTTACTCATGCTTCGCATTGGATAAAGTAAAAAGAGAGTAATTATTTTTTCGGGGACAATAATTGGTGGGGGGGCTTCGGCACGCACGCAATATATCTTATTATATTAAACGAGCAAAAATTGTATATATATATATATAAACGGCTCAAACGATTTGGATGAAATTCACGGGTTAGGAGGGTTTTGTGTTGGACATTCGATCTGTCACGGTCTCATCTTTGGCTAAGTTGTTTTTGATGGGTTTTCTGTTAATTGAAATAATTATTCACAGGTGGTTGTCAAGATTAAAATGTATATTTACATTTTTATTCAATTTTCTTTTAATAAATAATTGTTTTTTCAATTTTATATCCCACAATAAGATTATTTCAATTATTAATATATTATATATTAAAAATTGGGCAATTTAATTGATTAAAAATCGAGTTTTAAATCCCACAAATATTAATTTGACAAATTAATTGATCAACTCTAAAATTGTTATTTAATTAAAAAAAATAATTATACCGTATTTATTTTTATACCTATATATACATAATCTGTGGACCACTGAAGGCCAGAAGTGCAAAAACTGGGTGCGTGAGGGGTGGGGGTACAGGAGGTGGGGTGCAGTGGTGGAGTGCAGTGGTGGAGGTACAGGGTTTCGGGGACGGAGTGGAGGGAGGGTGCAGGAGTTGGGGTGGAGTGGTCGGGTCCGGGAGCGAGGGGGGGGGGGGGGTTCGGTGATTAATATATAGCTATTAACTGAAGCAAAAATTTACCGAGCATCGCTCGGAGGCCAGGTACTAATAACTATTTAACCAGGACTCAATTTTGCAAAAAAAAATATTTAGATAGGTTTTTTAATTTTACAACTAATTATTAACAGGGGGTTGAATAAAAATGAATCATGTGGTTGAATCAAAACAAAACAAGTGGTTGATTAAATAAACAATAATCTATTCTAAAACAAGCTAATTATTCAGCGAAGCTCGATCTTCCGAATAACTAAACGATTAGTCTGCAGGTCCGTCTCTTTCAAAACGTGATCAAAACAGACATGTAGCGCAGCCTGGTGTTCCGGGCTTCCGGGCCATTTCCTGTTTGTGGGCTGTTTGACAAGTGGATTTATTTCAAACTCAGCTAGGAAAATATGATACGACCAGAATCACACAAAATTAATATATTTTCCTAGGTGAATTAAGTTGTTTTTTTATAAAAATTATATGTTAACATGCTTTATTTTATATTTTTATTTTATTTCAATTTTTTCTAGTATACCGTAGTAGTATTTAAGTATATATGAAAAAAATGCTTTTCTTTTAAATTTTTGTTTAAAACACTTTTGAGTTAAGAAGGATGCATTTTTATAATCGAGTTTTCAATACTACACTTAAATTTATACAACCATATAGTAAAGCTCATTTACATTATCAAATTAGAGATGTCTTAAAAGGAAATTCTATTGGTTCAGAAGTATCTGTTAAGGTTATTATTTATTTACTAGATTTTTCAGCCTAATTCATGTTATTCTTATTACATTTATAAAGAATAAATCAAACAGTGCGTCTTTTGATTGATTTAAATAACATATACAAATATGTAAATATTTAATTAATTTTAGGCTAAAATTTCGAAGACTTTGGTCAACTTCAAACTACTACAAATATCGTATGTTTCCTATATTTGATTCAATCGTGAATCGAATGCAGGTGATTTCAAGTTAGAAATTCATAAGTTCAGATATTATTTTCACTTAATATTTGACAAAAATCACCTGTATTCGATTCGCGATTGAATCAAATATAGGAAACATACGATTAATTAATGGCAAGCACCTAACATACGTGCTAACAGATCGGGCGCTCTGGACTGGGAGATTGAATATATAACATCTCAGATTTCAAATTCATTTGGTGATCCATCCAAGTGTCATGCGGGCTAAACGCAAAATGACGTTGGATTATTACTATATGGATCATATCTTTGTCATTCTCTCTTGGTCCAGACATAAGACTCCAGACTCCAATAGCCTCACCCAGCAGTAGTCTCGCGATATATCTTGTTTAAAAAGCGCGATCAAAACAATTCTCGTTAATATGTTAATTATTCTTTAATATAATAATGAGAAAATTATAAATTTACTACAAATATCATCATCGTGTATACCATCCTAAAACTGGTTTGACGCAACCACCCGCCTTTATTCAACTCTATCCCATGCCAACTCTTTCACTTCCCAAATAGTCCCACATCCCTATTTTTCATTATCTGGGAAATTACACCAATCTAGGTGTTCTTCTTCCCTTTTTCTTTTCTTCTTAGGCCTTTAAAATATCCTTTAGCCATCCTTTGTGTCTTATGATGTGCTCTATTACTTGGGCTCTATACTATCCAGATTCTTCCACAGTGTTCTTCTTTATGTTTTTTGTTTTGTTTTGTTTTTTTCAAGAACTTCCTCGTTTGTAATTCTCTCCACCTATTTTTATCATTCTTCTAAGGCTTCCATTCTCTTTGTCTCTGCTTCTCTAATCGTCCAGGTTTCACATCCATATATGGCATATATATATATATATATATATATCTTCAGCAGCAACTTTTTCTATTCCAAGCTGAGTGAGAAGCTTAATAATTTAACAATTATTTGAAGCGACTATTCAATATATGTGTTCGGTTATAATTGATTATTCCTCAAGTAGCCACTTTTAAGTTAGCAAAAAATCCTTCTCTTTTCCGAGTTTGGAATATGCTGTTAGAGCTAGATCTAGTAAACAAACTATAATTCTTTCTTCCTCTTCCAACAAAAAAACTAGAATAGTATTCGAATTCGAGGTCGCTCGCGTGTGCATGTGTGATTCTTTTACCGAAGCTAACAATAAACTGAGTAACAATAAAGAGGCGTAAATCAATGAGATTGTCCTCCGCTTGATGCAAACAAACACACACACACATATATATATTTGATCTGTTATTTCTCATGGGTTCAAATACCCGATTGGATTTAGATAAATTCGTCTTGTCGTAGTAGTAAGCAGGTCAGTGAACAGACAAATATTAAAATTATTTGGATCAAGCAGAGGGCAGACAATCTTATTGATTTCTCTTTATGAATCAATAACTCTACTACTCTCGGCAAAAAAAATATTTTCAATAAATTGAGCGTTTGGCCGCTGTGCTGTGCAGTTTCAACGAAAATCACAAGCACAAGGGGACGTAAGAAGCTCTGGGCAGTTCCAGCGATATAGTACCTCATAGCAGAGGATTGGCCATCTGAAACCGTTACAGGGTAATCCAGGGAATATGCGCCTTTCTGAAGCCTAAGTGGCGATATAGTCCATGTAATAAACATAGTCTGGAGATACCGGTTCAAGTCTTGGAGTTCTTGGAAACTTAGTGGCGTCATGGGCTCTCAACTAATAAGAATAATAGGGAGTCATTTCTTATTGCTTAAAAATCAATACAGTGGAACCTCGATATAACAGACCATTGTGGGCGAGGGTGTGTCCAATATAGCCGAATGTCCGTTATATAACTTTTCTAAATAAGCTATCTACTAACAATCAAATAGAAATAAATATAAAGGAAAGTTTACATTCTAATTACACTTTAAAATTATTCAATAAAATTACATAAATGTTAAAATTTAAAAAATACTCCCTAAACACAATTTATTTATTTTACAATTTAAACAGATTGAATCACTCAAAAGCATTATTCAAATTTGAGTACAGGAAATAAAATGTTGTGCATGTAGGAATAAACGTTGAGATGCATTTTATTCAGCAGTGGGGCTAAGCAACTCGGGTGATTCCCCGAGTGTGCAGTCTCGAGCAGTTTACGATCGCTTATATGCTGTCCATTATATCCGAACTCCGTTGTATCGAGGTTCCACTGTACCGCCATTAATTTTCCAAGAACTCTAATACTTGAATCACCGTATGACCACACTATGTTAAATACACTGATTATAGTGAGAAAATGTGGCATTGCCATCTTGCGACTGTTATGCTGTGGGCTTTGCTACGTACGATAACCATATCATCACAGACTACCCTTCAAGGTGTCTTGAGGAGGACTTATTTATTGCATAGGGTAACATCTACAGCTATAAAATACCTAATCTAATTGAATTTGAAGATACATAAAATTGTCATTTGTGATAATCATAAAAGAAAAAAAATTCTATCATTGAACTTTAATTCTTTCAATTTAATTCACTTTATAACTAAAAAACTGCTAGTGAATATTGGTGTGAGATATTTGCCCTAGGTTGAAGACGAAGGCTTATAGTCTTAAATTTATAAAATGTCTATTTATTTGCCATCATTCAGAACTTTTTGATTTATCCTTTATAAATTAAACCTTCCTGCTATTCTCGGAAAATCCCATTTTAATCTTAATATTGTTTCAGGGTTGGATCAATTCTTTAAACAAACTTAAAGATATTTCATTCTTAAAGATTAATGATGGATCTTGCCGAGAAAAGTTACAAATTGTTTTGCAAAAAAACGATTTCTTGAAGAATTTAAGTTTTGGTAGTTCGATAAAAGTTAAAGGATTAGTACAAGTAAATAAAAATGGACAAATCGAATTACATGCTAAAGATATTGCTGTGATTGGGTCATGTGATTTAATGGACGATTATCCTTTTCAACCAAAGAAAATGTATCCTCCTGAATATTTAAGAAAATATCCACATTTTCGTTCTAGAACTGATTCATTTAATTCACTTTTACGTGTAAGACATTCCCTTTCGAAAGGGCTTCATGATTTTTTTCATGATGAACGCTTTATTTTAATTCATACTCCAATAATTACAACAAATGATTGTGAGGGAGCAGGAGAGACTTTTTTAGTAAAACCTGAAAATGAAACTCTTCTAAAAAATATGGCACAAAAAGACATTTCCTTAAATGAAGCATACTTTAATTCTAAAGCGTATTTAACAGTGTCAGGTCAACTTCATTTGGAAACAATAGTAAGGTATAATTAAAATATTTTAATGCACTAATACTTCGCATAACCAGGTAATGTGTATCGTACCGTATAATTTGAAAAATACCCAAAAAGAGGAAAACCCGATCATTTATCTATTAAAAAAATTTTTTGTCTAAGCACCAATTTTTTAGAATTTATTTTAATTTTGCTCAATTAAAATTTAGTTGGTTTTGGAATTTTCAAACCTGAATCCGGACTGATCGAAGCCGGTCTATGCGAGGTATTGCTGTAAATGATTAATATTATGTATTTATAAGCTATATAATATTAATGTTTTAATAAAAAAAAAAAAGCGGCATGGATTATATTTTAAATAGTTAATTTATGTTATTTCTTAAGTCTTAGAAAGTTGAAACTTAGCAAAAACTCATAAACAATTCGATTTTTTTCTGGTTTTATTCATTTTTCAAACGGAAGTTCTTAAACTAGAAAGCCTGAAATCTAATCAGTTCTTTCTTTGTTTTGAAAATACAAACATTTTGAATTCAGGACAGGCTTGCTATGACCACCCGTACTTGAGCTATCGTGGAAATTGATATAGAGAAACAGAAAAAGAATCGTACTTTAAGATAACTTTTCTGATGTTTCAAAAAAGTTAAAAAATTTTAAGTGAATTCACTGCTCTGAGATCCTGACAAACTTCGCTCACCCACAGTTTTTAATTGAAAATCAGAATACAAAACAATCACAAATTATTTTTAATTACAGAAAATGCAAAAGAACAATACTAGACCTGAGACAGAATAAAATGTAAAACATAGATGTAAGCAATAAGAGAGATTAAAATCTAAAATAAAAACTATCCTTTTTTTATATATATTTAGTTGAATATATAGATAATCAAATGTTCGTTTTGTGAATAACTTTAAGATTATGAACATAAATAATTTTTATATTAATCAGTTTCATAATCTGTCAAAAAATTTGACTTTTATTTCACTTTAGAAAATTTATTTAATTCATTTGTATTTTTCTAATTTTATTAACATTTTTTTCTTCTCTTAAATTATTTTAAAAATTTTTTTATTAATAATTATTCTATACTAAAACAGTTTTAAAAATTAATTTGCTCTTTGTATTAAAAATATCTAGTTACAAGGGGCCCTTTTAGTCATTTCCATCAATCTCTCACAGTCCTGTATCTCCTACAATTTAACATCAATTGAAATATATGGTATAATTTCTTAATATTTCTAAATGACTCAAGAGCGGAGAAGTGGAAAAAAAAATTGAGACCTCCCCTAAAATAGTAATTATTGATGAAAAAAACATGCTCACCCTATCAGTACAGTCATTAAATGTTGGTTTCTAATTTATATTTTGATGCTTTAGAGCTTATAAAATAGCTAGGAGTGACCCCTCCCCCCACTCAAATTTTGCAATTCCTTTGATTTAAAAATTCTTGAAGGTGTTTTCGAGTACTTTAGATAAAAATTATTTTGGTTGATTTAAAATAATTAGTATAGATGAATGAACAAATTACGTAACTCACGTTTTGGGTGTCCCACTCGCATTTATCCGCTTATTTTTAATTGTCTTCAAATTTCTTTAAATGATTTCTTTTGTTGATTTTTTAGGGGATTAAGTAAAGTTTACTCTTTTGGACCAACGTTTAGAGCTGAAAATTCAAATACCCGACATCATTTATCTGAATTCTATATGGTTGAAGCCGAAATAGCATTTTGTGATACTCTTGATGACCTAATTGAATTTATTAATAAACTACTCAAAACAACAATTAAACACCTTTTAGAAAATTCTTCTGATGACCTTGCTTGCTTCATTAAAATTGAAACACTGGAAAAATATATAAATGAAATTTTTTTAAAAATTTCTTATGAGGAAGCAATAGAAATTTTATCAAGTAAATTGAAATATCCGATAACATATGGAGAAACTTTTTCCAAAGAACAAGAACTTGCTCTGGTACATTATACTAATGATGTACCCATATTTATCGTCGACTGGCCCCAAAAAATAAAACCATTTTATATGAAGCAATTAACCCAGGATAGATCGAAGGTATTTCAAATTTTATAAATTAAATAAATAGAGTAACAGTGGATAAAATTTGTTTTTTAGGTTGCTGCATTTGATTTGTTAGTCCCTAAAGTAGGAGAACTTATAGGAGGTAGTGTTCGAGAGGATAATTATGATATTCTTCATGAAAGATTTTTGAAAAATGATCTTCTTGAAAGCCTGTTTTGGTATTTGGAGATTAGAAAATACGGAAATGTACCTTCCTCTGGATTTGGATTAGGATTCGAAAGATATTTACAATTTCTTTTGAATATTCAAAATATAAAAGATACAATTCCATTTCCTCGATGGCCCCATAATTGTAAATTATAATTGACGAAAACCAGCAACTTTGGTAGCTAGTGGCTCTAGTTAAAGGAAAATTAAAACTACACTCATGGACAAAATTAGCGGAAGGCCGAAAAAAAGGCCCAGGCCTTGTGGGCCTAGGCGGAAATCCAGCACTGCATGCATTAGAATAAATTGGTCGCCAATGTATGGTGCGAAAGGCATTTCATAATCTTCCAGAATGTCTGAAATATACCGTTCAGCATTCATTGACCAATTTTTCACGATGTGTAATTCCGTGCGTGCCCCCAAAGAAATGCCAGCCCAAACCATAACAAAACCGCCACCGAAATCCGTCCGCGGAAGAATGTTCCATTGATGGTACCTCTTATTGTGACGTCTCCACACTCTCACCCTTCCATAGCCTTGCTTCAGACAAAATCTTGATTTGTCTGTGAACAAAACATGGCTCCAATCCATCTCAGACCAATTCTCACGTTTTTTTTTTGCAAATTTTGGACGCTCAACTCGATGACGTGTCTCTAAAAGGGGACCCTTGGCCGGTCTTCGCAATAATAATCCAGCTTCGTTAAGTCTTCTTTTAACTGTCTTAACAGACACTGTCACTTGTCTCGCTTCTTTCAGTTGATTTCGGATGCCACTTCCGGTATGGGCACGATTTCTCAGAGCAGAGCTAACAATAAATCTATCGTCCCTAGTGAATGTAACCCTTTTTCTAACTTGGTATTCACGTCTCTTGTATTGCCCAATGTTGCGATATCGTTGTATAGTAGATTGCGATACACCAAGCATTTCAGCCACTTCTTGGTATGTCCTTTTGCTGTTTTCAATTAACGTAACAGCTTTGTGTCCTCAACTTCGCTCAGGTCCGTCATTTTGCATTTAATTTCGAGTTTAATGTCTGACGAGCCAATTTTAATAATAAATCAACATTGTTCAATCAATGTTTAAAAAAAAACATGTAATTTTAAGCGAATAAGCAATTTGATACAATGTACCTAATAAATAAATTTTATAAAATGTGAGATTTAGGGAAAAATCAATATTTATGTGAGTTATTAAATAAAATTAAGTTTAAAAATAATATTTTAACAAATTAATAAAGAAACTAAAAGATAAGAGTCGATTTAAATCGAAATATAGCTTTTTTTTCTTGTTCCGCTAATTTTGTCCATGAGTGTATTATTTACATCTTTTGTTGTTTGTTATTTAATAGCATTTTATTTAGCGTGTCGTCTTCACGGGAGACACAAAAAAACTAATACTGTTGAAGGCGCTAGTTTCGTCGTTTTCTGGAATGCGATACCTAATTAATTTTAAATATCTTGAAAAGATTTTCGTCAATAATGATAATGTTTGGTTTAGTTTCTAGGAAAAATGTGAAATAAAATATTTTTTTTTTTTTATTTTATTTGTTTTATTTAAACTAAAAATATACATGCGATTCATGTTTTTGAAAGTGAAATCTTTCCTTAATTAAAAAAAAAACCTGCTAAAGGATAGGATAGAAGGTCAAACCATTTTTATATATATATTATATATATATACATATATATATACCAGATATATAACAAAAATATTCTTTTTTTTAAGTAATTACCTATATACAAGTTATTTTACATTTTTTATACAAAGATTAATGACTATGAATATCTTTATGCATAACAAATAGATTCCAAAAAGAAAAAAAAAGAAAAATTAATAAATAAATGCAAAAATTACATAAAGATATTTTTGGGCGAAAAATAAATTGTCTATTTTTAATAATATTAATTAAAAAAATAATAATAAATAAATAAAATAAAGTCACATAATGGAACAAAGCCCAGAAAGTTCTTGGTCTTTGAACACAGGTGGTAGTTCTGTAAAAGTTCTGCCTAGCATTTTTTCTTTCACTAGTTTAGTTTGAAGGGGAGGGAATGGGGTTTCATCTGTTTCACTATTTTCAGCTTTTTCGCTCTCACTTGTATCAACAGGTATCACCGTTTCACTTGGGGGTGGTGGCAATGGTTTAGAAATATTTATTTTTATTTTGGTGGGTGCTGTTGGGGCGGGTTCAGGATCATATTGCACATTACCATCAATTGAACTAGCTACTGCGGCAAGAGTGGTATCCGGAACGAGATCAACTGGTGGAGGAAGTGTTTCATCTAATTCGTGACATGAAATATCTTTTAGATCCTCACTGTTTGGAGGATTTGAACTAGATTCTTCTAAAGTTTGATTTTCCAAAGCACTATCATTTTCACTTTTAATTAAAATCTCATCACTAACATTATCATTTTGAACCTCACTATCCTTGTTTGAATTGTCTTCTTTTTTTTCACCTTCTGTTTCTTGATCTTTATTATCTTCTGTTGCATCTTTCATTTCAACGTCAGTCGACAGACAATCATTAGTGATTTCTAAACAAACAAACAAAAAATAAGTTAATCTTGAAATTTCATATATTTTTATATTGCAAAACTTTATACTTATTAAAATAAAATTAAAATTTTTTATTATATCCGAAATTAAAAAAAAAATACTTTTTTATAAATTATGCTGTAATAAGATAAAAAATACGATTTGTCTCAAATATTAAGAATATAATATGGGGGTGTTCCGAATTGCGCTGAAAACGCCAACAGTAAGCAAACCCCCACTCGTTCCGATTGATATTTTAAGTACTCTCGTTGGTAATCTAACGTCACCGGTTGAGACGGGTAATGTCATTGCTTGTTCTTTTATTGTCAACTGTTTAAAGCGTGAGCACTCAAATTCTAACAATAAAGGGTATGTTTCGATATAAGCTGCGAGCAGCCAGTGGTGGAAGGTCTGACGTCAATTCATTAGATCAGTGGTTCCCAAGTGTGGCCCATCGCCCCTTTCTGGAGGTTGACTAACACCTATCGCCCCCTTTTCATTTTCATTGTATGCCTAATTTTAATTTGAAGTAAAGTGTAAATAATAAAGCAGTTTTATTATTTTCAACAATTTTATTACCGTATATAAAAACAATCAAAGCAGTTTTATCCGGTCACTCTTAAAACAATCGAATTCATAAAATTTATAAAAAAATTCTGATTTTTTTTTTTATCTTTAAACGTCTCTATATCCGTAAATAATGGTCAGAGTTACTTAAAACAATCGAATTCATAAAATTTTTTGTCTTTTGTAATTAAAATTTTTTATAGATTTTTTTTAATAACAAAGAAATGAAATAATTATTTTAATTTTTCCCCCTTTGAATACTCATCGCCCCCACTTATTTATTGCCCCCTGATAACCCAAATCACCGACTTGGAGGCGATCGCCTTCAGGTTGGGAACCACTGCATTAGACAGTTTTAAGCTTTTCCGTTTTAGATGTCAACACTAGAGACCATTGGGGACTATTTTATATCGGAACGCATCCCTAATAGAGGGATAGCCTGCCTTTATTTTATTAATGAATAACGTGATCACTGCGAGTGCCTTAACCCCTCGAGAGGCAGTAGCCCCAGTGAAATATGACTGCGATAATGACGTATTTGCTTGGATCAGCCATTAGTCAAGACTGCTGCCGCAGAGCACTGGTAGCCTATAAAGGTACGAACCACGCAGCGTATATCGGAACATTACAACAATAATTTAAATATAAATTCAAATAGAAGTTTAAATTCATTTTAAAATAATTGTTGAGAGAAATAATCTCGAATATCAATTATAATCATTAATTAATATTATTAATCTTAATTCATTTCTATATTATAAACAAATAGCGCTTAAAAAAGGCGTTCGGAATTGATAGCTCTGGTCAGCAAGCTTTTCAATTCGGACCGACCGTTATTAACATGAGCGGTATTAGTTCTGTGAGCTTAATTTGAAAAGCACCCTAATTAATATAATGTATTACGTTATAAGTTGATATTTTCATAAATCATTGTCTTCTTACCTTTACCTCAGCATCCACCTATTATGTAGATTTATGAGTAAATAAATATATATTATTTAATACAAAATCCACCTCTCTAGAACTAGAGAAAGTTTACACAAAAACAAGTTTTTATCTATAAATGTGCAACAAGTGATACAAAAAAATATTTATTAAGATTAAATTTTAATGTGTATGAAGTACTAATTAAAATTGAAAGATAATTTTTTTTTCCTAAATAGAGACCCAGAACGCTTCTTTCATACATAAGGAATAAATCTAATAATGTATATATGAGCCGTTTGTTTTGAAATTTGCCCAAGTCCATTTTTTTGTTATTTCGAGATATTTATATTTTTATAATATATATATTTATATGTATTTTAATATATTTATTTTGACAAATTCATGAGGGTATGGTACTCCATTGACTGTGATATTATAAACACGAAAAGAAGACATCTATGTCTAAGTAAAACTGGCATAAATACATTTTTTCAAAATTGGACTTATGCCACTTTCAAAATAAACGGCTCATATATATGATTAATTTGAGACAATGGTCATATACAGGATGATTCCCAAGGAAAGTAAAAAAACTTTGGAAAATTGTTGGAGAAGTTAATTTAAGCTTTTGGGACCTCCTTTACACTAATGAAATAAGCCCTTGGGAACAGTTGTCGCAAAGAATGGATGCTGCCATTCAAATGTACAGCTATAATGTAATGGTACGGGTTTATTTTATTTTATTTTTTTTTAATGAAAATGATGAGAGAAAGAGTTACACCAAAAAGGTGTATCCCCTAAAGGCTTGGGTTGGGCCCTCCATCGTGAGAAGAAGTAGAAGAGGGAATTTTATGGCCTGGGCAGGGGTCGTAGGTATCTGTGGATACGGGTCTTAAACAGCTGAAGGTTATAAGTCGCGGGAAAGATGGTGGCAGGGAGCGAGTTTCAGTCTCTGGGGGATAAAAGGGATAAAAGAGTTGGCGAGAGCGTTTATTCAATTTTTATCCAATTTGACAGCGAAGGGGTGCTGAGCGTTCGAAAACCGCGTGTTTCTAGTAAAGAGCGCTTTAGGGGGGATAATTGAGTACAGGGAAAGGGCAGAAACGGTTCTTTGGTGAGCCAGGGAGTCGAGTGAGTTAGTTAGGGCCGGGTCTCCTATTAGTTTAATTGCTCGTTTCTGAATCGCATCCAGTGTAGCAAGAGAATGCTTGGAGGCCCCTTTCCACAGATAAGAGCCATATTCGAGACAGGGACGAATTTGAGCCTTATACAGTGTAAAAAGTTGACTGGGAGTATAATAGCGTCTAGACCTAAATAGGAGACCAAGCTTGCGCGCTGCAATGATTCATAGACAAGCAAGTGTCTAGCTTGCATACTATCTCAAGGAGCACATTTTGAACAATTTTTGTGAACATTAATTTTTTTATTAAAATAACAATTAATATGAATTGTGTGTTGTGTCCATTGTTAAATATTAAATTACATACGAGTTTTTCTAAATAAATTTTTGACCAGCTTTAGCTCTGTAAGAGCTTTAATTAGGACATAAGTTAATTTAAGTTTAATTGAAGGAAATAATAAAAGATTGTGTCTTCTGCTGAAATTCCAGCAGAAGACACACTCTTTTATTGTCTCCTTCAATATATAAAAATTCTGCTACTCTCGGCACAAAAACTTTCATGTTTTAAAAGTTGTCCCCAATAATTATCTAAAGTTTTTTACACTCATTGTCAATCAAACAGAGAGCCTGGGGGAAGCCGTGATTAGGTGAGAAGTTGAGTGATCCCTGGCCAAGGAGGTGGGGAAGGATTGAGATATGAAAAAGGCAGATTGTTTTGAACTTGTTCTGATGCTGCTGAATGCTTCTAAAGATATTATTATAGGAAAAGAGACGGCCCCGCATGCAAACCGGAGGATTTGTCTAACTTCAAAAGGATTATCTACCTATACGTATATTTATCTATAATCAAGAATAAGACACTGCCTTATTCGTTTTTAATGGGTTTAATCTAAAAACCCATTTTAATGTGATTCTTTCTTTATGAAATTTACAAGAAAAATTAAGAATATATACTCTCAATTTTTAAAAAGAAATCAATGAGGATGCAAATAAATATAAATCCATATATAAATAAATATTAATATAATTTTATTTGAAAGAGAGTAGTAAACATTTTAAATAAAGACTTAAGATGAAGTTCAAGCCTTCGAAAGTATTATCTCTATCAGATAAAATTATATACATAAGTATCATTTATATATAGATGAATATTTATTTGCATCAAGCAGATGATAGCCTCATAGATTTATCCTCATCAAAAATTATGTTTTTGTCCCTAGAGAAATAAATCAGACCTTTAGATAACTAGAAAATTTTAAGAAAAAAAAATGTATTTTATCTTAAATAAAATAAATTTGAAAGTATATTTTTCTTTGATCAATTTCCAAGACATTTAAATTTATATTTTGAATATCGTCATATCGTTTATTCTTAGAAATAGCAGAGCAGCTTAAAAATCTATTTAATTTTCTACTTTTAAAAAATCTTTACATACCAACATCTTCCTTTTCAGTATTTTCGATTGTGGTGGTTTCTTGATCTACATCCATTTCATTTGTCTTGCTTTGATTATCTTCATTATCAGGTTTAGATTGTTCGGAATCCACCGACTCCATTGATGTTTGTAATGAAGCTTTAAAATCATCATAACATAAGGGATGGAAAATTTTATCTTCTATCCTAACAGCATTTTTAAGATGCCATTCTTCACTTTCTTCATTATAAAATTGATCAAATCTATCATGACACATTTCACATCGTGTATCTTCTCCAGATTCTCCAGCAGATACACTTAAAATCGTTTGAGGTTCATCATTTCCCGTTTCTTTTCCTTCAGCGGCTTGTTGAGTTTCGAACCAGCTTTGAGCTAGATAAAAAAAATTTAGATTTAGATATGTGTAAATAAAATTTTTTTATGTATCTTACTTTGTTTCAAAATTTTATTAAAAAATTCAAATAATTTAGAATTGTAAAACATGCACCATTAAACACCATTTCAAAAGAACAAATAAACAGTACATATTCTTGATTATTATTATAAAGATATGGTTTACTTATATATAGAGATCGGATTCCTATGCAATTGCATATTTTGTTCGCCGCCACATACGACATAGGAGATCAATTATCTATCTGAATCATGCATCTAGGATACTCTGGGTTAAATTTTATACTGCATATTTTTGCATATTTGAGTAATATTACATAAAATTGCATATTTGAAGAATATTGCATAAAATTGCATATTTGAAGGATTTTTTGTCAAATATTGCTCATTTCGTGCCCAATAAGGATGTTTTAAAAGTAACTTTTCGGAGAAAGAATTAAAAAAAAAGAAATAAAACAGGAGGACACTTGTAAACATAAATTATTTACAATTACAATCAAATTTTAATTATTTTTGAGATCATTTCTTAATTATTTCTTTATTTATTTATTTTTTAACGCCCTTCGAGAACTATTGCCCATTTTGGACATTGAGTGTTCGTGTCTGTGTGTTGAAGTGTGTGTAAATTAGTGTAGGGATCAGATTATTATAGCCGGTCAAATATTTGCATTGTATTAAGAAAATTTTTGAAATATTTTTTAGAATCTATTTAAAATATAAAATACTAGGTAGGTTTCACATAAATTTATGTGTATTTTTTCGTTCACATTTTTGAAACATGATTATATAAAATCAATAATTCCCCCCAAAGCATGCTTTGCACGTAGCACGCGTTTTGCCGACTCCCAACACTCTTTCGAGGTCAAATTAGAAAAGTGCCGGACCACTTCATTCACCAATACATATATCCCCATGACTTCAAGGAACTGGAACTCTCTCCCAGCCTCCATCTTTACCAGCACCTATAATCTTCAAACCTTCAAAACCGGAGTGCATAGACACCTACGTCTACACCCTCTCACTTAATCAACTTTCCCTTCTCTTCGGTAATGCAAGGGTCTTTCGAGATCCATAGGAGCTGCATCTTTACTGGTGCACCCCTTCTTGCATTCGATTGCATTAAAAAAAAAAAAAAAATATTTATTATGTTTAATTTATTCAAATGTACCTATTATTTCTTTGAGTTGAATATTTTTTAATAATATTTTTTTAAATGTAATGAGAATTTTGTACAATTTTTTAAGCAATAAAAGTAGATATTTTACACTTTGTCTTCAATTTTAATTTTTGAGTGCATAAAAAAATTTATTTTGCCATCTTTTACTGCATATATTTGCATTTTTCAACGTATTTTGTATATTTCAGCATTTTTAGCTGCATATTTTGGCACTTTTTACTGCATAAAAATCCGGTCTCTACTTATATCTAATTATCTCTATTTACAAACAGTTATTATATTTCCACAGTAAGTATCATTACTTGAAAACACGCTCTGGAATTTGAAAATTGACCCATTTTAATATATAATTGGAATTTCATTTTCAAATAATTTCATAGTAGGAAAAAAAATGAAGCAATTCAAGGGTTTAATGCAATAACATCTAAAAGATCACAAAACCGAAAACCTTATACTCTACACTATGGGCCAATTCAAACCATCACTATTGTATAGAGGGGTGGTTGGCTTGTAGTGGTCGATAGTGGTTGAGGATGGAAATGGTGATGGCGAAGATTGGGTTTTTCCCCACATCAAAAAGAACCAGGATAAGCAACGAAAGTGGCTAGATGGCGTTTCTACACGTCTATCGACAGTGGCCTATCAATTGGATCAATGTGTGGATGCACCGTTCAAGCCAACTCGTTTTAGTGGTGGCCATCATGGCGACCATCAGAGGCCAATGTGGGACCATAAGATAAGTCTTTTGTTTTAAAAAAATCTATAAAATTAAATACTATAGATTTTAATAAGTGCTTTTTTTCGATTCATAGCAACTATGGATGGATAATAGTCAAAGAATGAAGATATTTTTACAAAAAAAAGAAAGTTTTAATAAAAATCATGTGGCTTGTCATGTTATTACCTTCATTTAAATTACGAATCACAAAATAAAAAAATTTAATCCAATTACAGGTAAGTAATTCAAAGACTTCCCACCTCTGGTTATAATAAATTCAACTTAATACAAGAAAAAATTTAAACTAGTTGTTTTTAATTACCTCTTTCTTCTAAATCTTCGATCTCTTCAAATTGTATCCAATCTGATACGTCATAATACCATTTGCGACTATTAGCATGTCTTGCACTATCTTTATCTCTACGATTTTGTCTGAAATGCCAATCTAAATGTTGCGAATATTTCATAGTTTGCTCAGGAGGAAATCGAACGCCACAAGAACTGCATTGAATTCCTGAATAAAGAAACGAAATAATTCCTGGTTGTCTCCTAGAAAAAAAAAAAAATAGTAAAGTAAGAAAAAACTTAATTAAAAAAAAAAAAAATGGAATAGTCACTAATAAAAAAAATTTACTTACACTTTAAGTGTATCAGGCTGGCCAAAATCAACATTTTTGATTGTTACATCCTCAGTTTCTTTTGGATTGTTTTCATCTTTGTTAGCGGACGGAACAGAAGCTGCTACAGTTGCAGCAGTAACCAAAGCAGTGGCATTTGGAACTGGTTGTTTTATCGGAACAATGCCTGTTGCTACAAGTCTTTGAAATAAAGCACCTACATCTACATCTTTAGGAATAATTGATGATCCTGTATTAGTGGAAGATGAAACTTCGGTAGTTTCAGTATTATTAGTAGCAGTGGAAATTTGTCGAGATTCAGGATCCACTTGATAACCAAATCCTGCTGAAGCAGGAGCCATTTGTGAAGGTATTAGACTTGAAAGCATGTCGAGTGGTAATTGTGGTCCTATAAAGATGAAAAATTTAATTAAAAATAAAATTATTTATTTATATGAATTTGAAGTTATATTTATCTCGGTTTTAACTAAAGACATATTGTATTAAATAGAAATTTAAAGTCGGATATATATAACTTTAATCAACCTCTGATAAATATTAGGCATTAGCCGTTGAAATAAAATAAATAGAAAAAAAATAATATATATATATATATATATTTACCAGTTTTACTTGTTTTATTAGTATCTGTATCTGTTTCAGTTTCAGGCTGGGAATCTTCGTCGGTAATTTGGAGTTTTCTTTGTTTGCGCCCTAATAAAAAAATAAAGTAAAAAAAAATTATATATAATTATTTTATTTAGCTTTCGTTTTCTTTTAATATTAATTTAGTATAATTAATGAGTAAAAAACATACCTATCATTGGCATGGCAGGATCATGTCCTTGTTGAGGTGGCTGTATTTTTGAAGTCTCATCACTAGAATCCTCATGAAGGATTTCAGGGGGCAAATTCTGAGAAATAGCAGGTGACGGAAGACGGGAACCTTCCATGTCTCGAAGATTGACATACCCTGGCGTTACTCCTTTAGGAAGCACGGAAAATCGAATAAAATGCTTCTTTTCTCGAACATGAATAGGTTTAGGAAGACCACCAAATTCAACCTAAGAAAACAGTAATTGTGATAAGTGGTGATTTTGAAATGCAAAACTAATATAAATGGAATCTATAAGAATAGATTTTTTTTATCAATTCTTTCAAAGCCTAAATTACTCTGAAATTCTTCGTCAAAAGTATATAAAACAAATCAAAAGTATATAAAACAAATCATACAAATTATATCAATAAATTATTAAATTTATTTTCCATTAGGTATGTGATAAATAGCCATTGAAGTTTAACCAAATAAATGATAAGTTTTTATGAAATAATTTTATTTTCTACCAATTTCTGAAAAGTCAAAAGCTTACCTTAAAAGGTTTTCCATTTATAAGAACTGTCCGAAGAGCATCAGCAAATCTAAGCACATGAGGTTTTCCCTCAATATCAAATCGTTGTGGTTTAGCATCAAGAAATACAGGGACCATAGTCCGGGCATTGATAATTAAATTAATTTTTCCTGCACATAGATCATTTCTGCGCACTAGGCCAATTTTTACTTGAGGTGGTCCACCCTCTAATTTAACTACAAAAACTTTTCCTGATAGTTCCACTTTAATTGGAGGTCCTCCAAAGAAACATTCATACCATTGTCCATCAATATATAATTCTCGCGTGGGAGCTCCTAACCGTACTCTAAAAACAAAAAAATCATTTTTCGGTAAATATCTTATACTAAGAAAATATTAGATTAAAAAAAAAATATTTTTGAAAAAAAGAAAAACTCAATCGCTTTAATCTTAAAAAAAATAAAAATAAATCAAAATTTATTTCAAAATGCACTAAAAAGGAAAAAATGATTTTTTTTAGCATAATCACAAATAAAAATAAAATCATAACTATTTAATTTAAAGTTAAAGTTGAAAGCGCTTAGCTTTGATTTTTAGTCATGTAAGAAAATTTTTACCGTACTAAAGAAAATTTATTTTCTCCCTTTTAGAAATAAAAGTGGGTAATTTCAAGTCTTTTTCAGTTTATTTTTATTTTATATTTTAAAATTACATAACTTATATGTAGGTGATTTTTATATAAATAGGCAGGGCCCAAAAATGTAACTGTCTAAAATTTGGTCTGATAAATAAAGGGCCTAGAATTTTGGTGGCCCCCCCCCCCCCCCCTTTACTACCCTCAATTTTGAATAGTTGATACATGCACCAATAGCTTCATAGAGTGAGTCGTAAAGAACTTAAAATTGAGCCCAGATGGGACCAAGAAACTAGAAATTAAACTCGGATATAATTTTATCAAAATTCAATTAAGGATTCTAAGTTTAAATATTACCTGTGTGTTTGGCCATCAATAATAATATCCCGATAAGATTCACCAAAAGCACATGAAACAGATTCTCTATCATCAAAAATAACTCTTCTAGCTCCATCCTGAAAACCAATTTCCCGTGGGTCATCCCAAGCCATCATAACTATGGCCGTTTCGCCATAATATCTTATTTCTCGAGGAACTCCATCAATATTTATAGTTCTCATTGAATCTTGAGCAATTATATCTAACATTTTTGGATCAGCAGGAGGTAATTCACTTTTGGAAACCACCATTGAGTGTCGAATCGATAGATGTCCTGAAATGGGTGAAGGAGCAGATGGAGGGATGGATGATACCATTGATGGAGGAGGAAGAGGGGGTTGTGGAGGTTGTGGAGGTTGTGGAGGTTGAGGAGGTTGAGGAGGCCGTACAAATCGAGCTCCAGGAAATCGGTCAAACCTAAAATGTTGAAAAAATGTTATAATTATGTTGTTTTTTTTAATATATAGAATTATAAAATATTTAAGGAATTTTGGTAAATACCTTTCCATGTCATTTTCAAAAGGCATTCTGCCAGGTCCTAATGGTCCAGGGGGAGGAAAGCCAGGACGCCATCGGCCCATTCTTGGTCCGAAATTACCAGTAGGGAAATCATTTGGCGGCCGATGAAACACTGGACCAACTGCATGGTGAACCATTCGAGGAGGCATTGGTCCCATAGGTCCTCCCCAGGGTCTTGGAGGATTGTCCCATCTAGAAGTGGGCTGTTCCCAAAAACTTCCGTTATTAGATCCAATAGGTATAACAACATTCGTATTTGTATTTCCTTGTGGAGGAGGATTAGAAGTTGTCATTTGAAACCGTTCATCTATATCACCGAATCGAGGAGGATGCTGGGGAGGAGGGGGTTGATGAGATACCGCATGAGAATTCTCACTTGTATCACTACAAGGGCTAAATTGAGGAGCTCCAACAAATTCATCATCCCAATTCTCTTTATTTTCTGACTCTCGTCGTCTAGCTTCACGTAATTTCCTCTCTTCATTCATGTGAATTACTTCTTTAATCAGAACATTATATTCCTCTGCGCTTAGGTTACCACTTGCTAGTTGTTCCTCTGCTTGAGACATAATTAGATTCATTTTAGCATTATCATCTCGACCTCCATTTTCTGAATCGTCTAAATTCATTCGTCTTTCATCTATAAAAAATAAAAGATAATAAATGATATATTAATTTTAAAATAATAGAATTAGAATATTTTCTTCAACTTTAGATTAATTTTAATAAAACGATATATAAAATGTTTAGTAAATGTTTGATATATATTTATACACTCACGAGCAAAGAAATGGAATCACTCTCTTTTCATTAATTCATTGAAACTTTGTATGTTTCTTTATAATTTATTAGAAATTTAAATATTTTTTCTACAAGTTTCATTTTTCATCATTTAATGGGCCCTCTACCAGCGTCGACCAATACAAGCCAACCCCCTCTACACATTGGCGTTGGCTTGAATTGGCCCAAGTTGGCTCATAGTGTAGAGAAGACATTAAATAAATGTCGAATGATAACCTAATAGAAATATATTATATTATTATATTTGAGAATGAAAATTACATTTAATAACTCGCAAGAGAGGTGATTCGATTTCTTTGCTCGTGAGTTTATATGATAAATAGATAGATAGATTTTATTTTGCTCTGAGAATAAAATTCTCCTGGAGCATAACAGAAACAAATTATATTACATTAAAAAAAAAAAAAAAAGATCTGCCTACAATAATTCAATTCAACCTAGAGAGTACAAAAACAATTTCATTTAACATTTAAAAATAAAAGAAAAAAAAATTATTGAAATTAATTTACAAAAGAAATCGAAATACAAAAAAATATATATATAAATATATAACACAAAATGATCTGCATGAACAAAATAAATTTAAAATACAACAACTCAGCCTCACTCCACCCATCAACCAGCCTTCTGCTGATTCATTAATAGATCGAAATACCTTGCCTTAAAAGCGCCGAGAGACTTCGCCCCTCTCACACTTGCTGGAATTTTATTCCAGAGCTTTGCGGAATAAACAGAAAATGACCTAGCATAGGATGATGTCCTATGTATTGGAATTTGGAGGTCCAGACCATACGTCCGCAAAGCTCTGGAACTTACAGAGGTTTTAAACAGAAATTTATTAAATAAGTAATCAGGGGACTTGCTCTCAAACTGATTGAATAGAAAAATTCCCAAAATGTAATCTCTCTTCTTTGGAAGCTTTAACCATCCCAGTTTATTGTAGTAGGGTGTAATATGTTCATCAAGAGGGACATCAAAAATAAACCTAATACAGCTGTTCATCAATCTTTCAAGCTTAGTATTTGATTCCTGATTTAAACTATTATAAACAAGGGAACAGTAGTCAATCAGAGGAGCGACCAAAGAATTTATAAGAAGTTTTCTGATGGGTACGGGCAGACAATCCTTGGATTTTTTAAATTGATAAAGGGATCTAAAAACTTTATTTGATATGCCAACAGCATTGTCTCTCCATGAGAGAGTTTGATCAAACTCTACACCCAAGTTTCTTACAGTATCCGAAAACTTGATGACACTTCCATACAGGAAGAGGGATGGAAACATAGAAATGTTGTTAAGATAAACTCTGGAGCCAAACATGATTGCTTTGGTTTTGCCAATGTTGATATCCAGATTTCGACTCTCAGCCCATCGACAGATAGTATCTCTGTCAGAGTTAATTTTGGAAGTGGCAGAATCAATTTCGTCTGGCTTACATGACAAGTATATTTGAAGGTCGTCAGCAAAAACATGATAGTTTGAAAAAGCAATATGCTGACCAATATCTGAGATATAAAGAGCAAACAGCAATGGACCAAGGACAGATCCCTGGGGAACACCAGACCCGACAGGAAGAGATCCAGACAATCTACCGCCATCGCCCATGACCATTTGACTCCTCTGTGACAAATAAGAAGCAAACCAATCAAGAACAGAAGCCGAAAAATTTAACTCCCGAAGTCTCTCGATAAGCAGAACATGATTTACTCTATCAAAGGCTTTACTAAAATCAAACAAAACCAAGATAGTTATTCGCCTCTGGTCTATAGCAAGTTGAATGTCATCGCTCACTTTCAATAGTGCGGTCTGAGTACTATGCCGAGGGCGAAAATCCAGATTGATTTGGATCCATCATGTTTCCCCGCTCAAGATAAGACAACAAATAAGAGTGAACCACTCTTTCCAATATCTTTGATAGTGAACAAAGCAGCGAAATTGGTCTGAAATCGCCACACCGTTCCGGTTTAGCTACTTTAGGTAGAGGGCGTATCAATGAAGCTTTCCATATCTTAGGAAAGTAGGATTGTTAAAGTGAAGAATCAAAGATATGTAATATTACAGGAAAGATACAAGGTAGTGAGAGTTTAATTAGTTTAATAGATATTTCATCAATACCCCGAGCTTGAGAATTTGATTTTAGAATGTTTGTGAGAACTATCTCAGGAGTTGAAAGTTTTTGCCGAGAGTAGCAGAATTTTTATATATTGAAGGAGACAATAAAAGAGTGTGTCTTCTGCTGGAATTATAAATTTTATTTATTTATAACGATCATAAATTAATTCCTGTGAATACATTGTAATAGACTGATGAAGAGGGCAAAGCCCTCGAAACTATAGTCTCGTTATAAATAAATAAAATTTATAATTCCAGCAGAAGACACACTCTTTTATTGTCTCCTTCAATATCTCAGGAGTGATATTTGGAAAGAAAAATCTGTCCTCGTAAAACCGGGAAATATTAGCTCTAAAAGAAAAATCAGACGATAAGAGCGCCGAGTCAGCGCCGACCGAGACAAAATACCGGTTCAATTCATTCAGATCCATGTCAATTTGACGAGGGACCTTACTTTTCAGTAATCCAATCTTAGAGATGTCACGCCATAGCTTTGAGCTATTCCTGTTTGTTTCAAATAATTTTTTAAAATGACTTATTTTACTATTTCTAATGGCCAATGTAGTTTTATTTCTCAAGTGTCTAAATATATCAAATAGAGTAGAATTCCGTGACCTCACGGCTCTTCTACGAATGTTATCTCGCTCTCTCATCATACGACGAATCTCCAACGTAAGCCAGGGAGCCGGAGCACGCCTGGATGTGAATGAGCGAACAGGAGCATGCCTATCAAACAACTCCAGGATAATGTTATTTAACTTCTCGACCTTAATATCAATATTCTGCTCATTAAAAATATCCTGAAAGTCTATAGATGACAATTCATTCAAAAATTCTTCATTGTTGAAATGAGCAAAGTCTCGATAAATAATGTGCTCGGGATGAAAGTCAGGAACGCCAGCATTAAACCCAAAATAAATTAAGTCATGATTGGAGAGAAATGGGACTTGCAACTGTCCGTAAGTTGAAATACTATTATAAAGTGATTCATTCACTATTATTAGATCAATCCATGAGGATGAGTTTGCCGTGTAGTGTGTACTATTCAGTGGAATAATTTTCATATCAAGGGAATTAAATGAAGAACTCAAGTATAATTTATCAGCTGAATTTGAATTGAAATCCGAATTGAAGTCACCCAGCACAGCAATATCAGAGTAGAGGGGCAAGTACTTAAACAATGCTGATTCAAGATCAGAAAAGAAACCAACCTTTGGTGGCCGATAGACAACAATTATGAGCATTTTCATGTTTTCATGTATTACCTCTACGAGGATAAATTCAACAAGGGAAGTATTAAAGTCAAGAGATGTTGATATTATTCGAGAATTAAATATAGCAGAAACATATACACAAACTCCACCTCCACCTCTGTGGGTTCTGTCACTTCTGAATACATTGTAATTGGGCAACCCTATAACGGAATTGGGCAACTCAGGCTTCAGCCAAGATTCACTAACACATATTATCTGATAAAGATTTGTTAAAAAATAATCTTTGAATTCATCAAGGTGAGCCATCAGTGATTGAGCATTGACATGGCATATATTGAATTCATTTATAATATTAAGAGCCATCCAGATAAATAATGAAATCAGTGCCCAGCTCGGTAACCAAGTTAGAAACTGTCATCAGAAAATATATATAAATTGAGAAAGCAAACCCAGGAATATACATTTTTATATTCATCTTCATAAAAATCAATTTAGCCTCAAATAAACCACAGTATTCACATAACACTCGACAATACTTTCGTAACACCATCTCACTACTCAGTATAGATTTTGGCTTTAATAAAACAATAACAAGTGAAATTCTTATGATATAAATATGGACCAAAACATTCAACATGATAACCATAACAAAAGATAGAATTAATTTAATATGTTTTTCCAAACTTAAATAAAGACTTAAGTGGATATTGATGAGGCAGTCCAAAAAAAGAAGAAGATAATTTACACTATCTTTTCATTCATAAAACCGACGTTTCGGAGGCTATTCCCCCCTTCTTCAGGGTCTGTAATTAATTAAAATGGGATTTGGCCTGAGTATTTGTTGGGACGGCATAATTGCTGATCTAAAACTTGTATAATTAAAATATAACAATGTAAATAGATAATATGTAAATAATTGTAAATAGTAATTTCGTAATTTTATTTTAAACACTTGACAAACCTTTTTAAGATTTATGAGGGAAAAAAAAAATAATGAAATAAGATAAATAAATGAATGATTTATAAAGGGTTTGTATATATATATGTAAAGTATAATTTAAAGTAAAATACATATTGTTGTACTATATAAATAAATAATTATGCGCACAACTGCTTTGCGCAGGGTTTATCTGAGAGGGGATTGTGGCTAATGATATGCACTTATATTAAAAAAAAAAAAAAAATATTTCCAAATCATTATTACATTATAATTATGCTGAGAATGAAATAAAAGATATTATTGTTACTGCCACTGAAAGAGGAGACAGAGGGGAATGCCGCATTGGATTTCCTTCACTGACTTTTCAAAGTGAGTAGAATATTATTGATTAAAAAAAATTTGTATTTATATAAAAAAATAATTTGTAATGATCTTGATTGTAATGATGGCCAAATCCCATTTTAATTAATTACAGACCCTGAAGAAGGTGGGAATAGCCTCCGAAACGTCGGTTTTATGAATAAAAAGATAGTGTAAATTATCTTCTTCTTTTTTTGGACTGCCTCATCAATATCCACTTAATTCACTTATCAGTCCGTCTCCAAAAATTACTACAATCTTAATTAAATAAAGACATTGTATTATAAATTTCTCGAAAATATAGTGATATTTGAAGAGAAAAACAATGAAATTTGAAACAAATAAATATTTTGAATTTACAATTTGATCAAGTTGAGTGAAGCCCTAACACACTTCAAAGTTCAAATAAAGGTAGATTATAAAATAGTTTGAAACAAATAAACTTCTAAACATAAATGAGAAAGTACTTAAAAATAGATTTTAATACGGAGAAAATTAATATTGAAAAATCATTACGATTATTAATAATAATAATAGGGTCAATCCCCCAAACAGTGATATCCAATCTTCTAAAAATTAGTATAAAAATAGAAAACAAATTTTCCATTGAAATAAATATATAAAAAATAAAAATAATAAAGTAAACAGACTCAGGAGGCATTGAGGCACTAAGAACTAACCAAGAATTAATAAATTTAAAGAATTTATAATATAGAAAATTAGCGTAGGCCCCAAAGAAATTCAACAAGGGACTTAACAAAAATCCCTTGCCTGTTTCAAGGTTCTCAAACGAGTCACATGTTCACCCTCCTCACCAAGATCTGTCCATCTCTAACCCAAAGATATTTCACCTTTCCCGCCCCTCTCTTTTCACGTGCCAAATGATAAATCTGTTTATTCATGGGGGACAGAGCCTCATTAATATAAATAGGGGAGGAAATATTATCTTGCCATCCAATATCGCGAGTGTTCAAATTACGTTTAATACGCCTTTGTCGGAGTACAGCATCATAATCTCTTCTGTGCAGAAGTCGCAAGATAATAGCCGGAGGCGGCCTGGCAGCCGAAGGGCCCGAAACCAACCCAACTCGAAGGCGACTCGCGGAAGATATGTTCTCGGGGCCAAGGGGAACGTCCAGTGCCTTCCCGATGTCCACAACCAGTTGTTCAATGTTTTCATTTGGTTTTATCGGAAGACCACGAATCTCTAATGTATTTGAAGTCGTCAGAGATGACTGCCCAATATCACCAACCTCCACCGACAGAGCCTCAAGTTCTTTCTTAAGTGTGGCATTTTCACACTCAGCAAGATCCAATCTTGATGTCAACTGAGTCACATCGTTAGCCAGGCAATCGACCCGCGTGACAAGACTTGAAATAGTTTCATGACAAGCATTCAAAGAGACCTTCATTTCACTATTCTGAGAAATCACAGTCTCCAATTTACCTTCAAGGCCCCGAAGACAGTCCATTACTTTTTCCAGTGTTATCCTTTCTGGACAGGAGCCTAAAAGTGGCGAAGCAGGACAAGAATCAGACTTTGTTTCAAGCCTTTTCTCCCGAATACAAGGGGCACAATTCCAGGACTTAGCAGATTCATTCAGAAACTTCAAATCTTCTTGAGATAGGCCAGAGCACTTTGTATGAAAAAACAGCTTTGCATCTTCCATAATTCACTCTATCCTTGCTAGATCTAATCACAGATAAATTGCAAATATTGCATGTGACCATTTTGATTTAATTTAAAAAATAACTTCCGATTTCAATAAAAAACAAGCAGGAAAATAATACAATATCTATATATGCACTAAAAAAAATAAATACGTATAAGGCAAGCAGAGCTCTCATTAAACACGTCCGCACGCCAGTAGATCGAAAGCAAGAAAATCGAGAAATAAAAAGATAAATCTCTACATTGGCCTTAAAAATTTATATAAAGTACAAAGAACTAAAGACAGGCCAAGGTGGGAGATAAATTTAACCTAATTTATCGCGCGGAGAATTTACCACTGCTCGAAGCCCTTAAAAAACTTAGTAAATTGGATTGTATCTATCTTTCTGAGATTTGGCTCGTGATCCCGGCTTTTTTCCTTCTACTCAGTTCTTTTCACGATGGAGAGGCCAGCCCATACAGGACTTTAGGGGATGGACCTTCTCAAATCAATATCATTAAAAAAAAAAAAAAAAAAAAGGAGATTTCGTAATGTTCAATAAGGAATAGATTACTGAAATCTCATCATTATAATTGATTCGAGGTGGTATTTAATGTCTTTCTATGTTGACGACCAAGTTGATCGTCTGTGAGCTGGTTGGTGATTGATATTTCATGTTGATGACCAAGTTGAGGTAAGATCAAATCAGTTTGATATTGCATGTTGACGATAAGGTTGACAACCAAAGTTGATCGTGTGTGGGCCGCTTTAGTTGTAAGCTGTCTGAGGGCATTGCATCTTTTGATTAGAGATAGGATGAGAAGTGTTAGGAAAGAAAGTCTAGTCGCTTGCTGTGAGCACTTTAGATTCGTCATCCCCTCTGCGTGTGACTTAGATCGACAAACATACATACGCATAGATAGGTTGGACCATCGGCTGGTTTATTTTTAAATTACCTACCTGTTATTTTGACCCTGGCTGATCTTTCAAAAAAATTGACAGAAACACAGTATGATATCTCGGCAGTACGAAATAGATTATTACACTCCAGCTTGTTGGGAAATATAGAAAACGTGAGTCCTGTGTTACCGAAATTTCGTATTTAGATATTTCATATTTAGAATAAGAACTGATTAGATTTTGATTGAAATCGGACCAAAAATTAGGGGGGAGATTAAAATTTGAACACTTTGTCCAATTTGGCCGGAGGAGGAATACACACCTCTAAGAATAGTTCTTTTCATTATTTATTATTTATATTTATAGATATATTTACAGGGGGGTCGGGTAGGCTAGGCGGTAGCATGTCAGCCAGCTAACCAAGAGGACCCGAGTTCGAATCCGACTCGAGGGATCCGGCTAAAATCTGACCCCCGAGGTAGAGACAAATTTAAATAAAATAATTAGTATCGTAAATGGCTTATGGCTAGAAAGGCCGAAAAGCCAAAAAAAAAAAAAAAAGATATATTTACATACAAACATATAATATATATCTCAAGTTGTCAATTTTTATTTTTAAAGACCTGGAATAAAGGAACTTGACCACTAAAACAATCCCTCACATTATCAGTTTATGTTGTTAAAAAATTATATGTAGGTAAATTATAAAAAAAAAAAACTTACCAGACATCAGCCTATGATAAAGAAGGGGTCTACCAAGGCGATCAAAAGTCTCTCGAGTTGAATGAGTACGTTTTCTAGGAGAATCAATAATCCCTTCACTTTTTCGAGCTTCTTTATATTTAGCCCAAGATCCATCCTCAAGAGAAGGTGGAGGAGGAGGTGAAGGATGTTGATTTTGTTGATTGCCAGATTGGGTTTGTTTGCTTGGTGGAGGAGGTGGAGCAAGTTTTCTTAAATCTACATCTTCATTTCCAAATAGAATGTAAATAGTAAAAAATATAATAGGATAAAATAGATATATGATTATATACATATAAAGGGTTTTCATTTTTGCTAATTTTGTTAATATTGGAGCTATTCAGTGAGATAAATAGGCAAATTAGAATTTTTTAAGATTGCAGTGGAGAAAACAAAACAAATGAAGATTTTTAATAGAACACCCTCAATAGAATTAAAATGGTAGTAGAAATTTGGAGCTCATCTATTTTTTCATGTGATGATAGCGTATTCGACTTAATTCACTCGCAGAGCACTTGGCCGTAAAGAACATGGCCAATTTTAAAATTCTTGGCAGAAATGTCAAGTGCGCTTGCTCAGTACGATTACATTTGAGTGTGAATGCATTAAGTCGAATAAGCCATAAATATCTCAATAACTTCTTTTTTTCTACATTTTTACTTTTCCCTACAGGGTGTGGTCAAGTATTGTAATGGTGCATAAAAAAAGTGGTTTTGTTTCGTTTCGTTTTTTCAAAAACGGCTAAAACTATTTTGAGCGAAACCATAGCGTTTTGGTCTACAAAAAAGCCCTAATGAGTGAACATAGAAAAAATGATATTTTACGAGATATTAATGATTTTGTCAAAATGTCTATTAGTTAGCACGTACGTTACCAAATTTTGTGTAGAGTTTAGCTCAAACACTAATGTGAATATCAAAACGAAATTTCACATATAGTTTTGGTGCATTGAGAGTAAGAGCTGATTAGATTTTGGTTGAAATCGAATCAAAAATTAAGGGGGGGGGGGGGGGGGTTCTTAAAAAATTTTTCTTAAAAAATTTAAATTATAAAATTTTCAAACTAAAAAAACCAAGAAAAATAGAATTTATTATAAAATGGTCTTATAGCAAAAAAGTTATTATTTTTTTATAATGCTTTGAAACTTTTTTCTTGAAAATAAAATTGTATTTTAAAACATACAGGGTGTCCATTTAAAAAACTTCGTAGATCTAATAATAAAAAAGTTAGCAATATTGTGCACTTGAAAATGAACATCCTATATAGAAGAAAAAATAAAGTTTCAACTTACATGTCAAACTTATCTGCTTTACTCTTCTTATTTGGTTGTTCCGATGGTTCTAATGAGGGCCGTTTTTTGGCTGGGGAAGCAGAAATTTGACGCAAATCGATATCTCCCGTTTCTGAAAATGTAACTAAATCTTATTATTATTATGATTCAATTATTTTTATATTTAAACAAATATTTCTCTACATATCAACTAAAATAAATGTAATCAGAAATTTTTTAATTTAGATATTCTATAATAGAAGGTTTTTATTATTATTTCAATATGAAAAACATTCATGTGCAAATTGATTAATTACATTTATTTTACATAAAAAATACAATGTAAAATATATATACATCGTAGTTGTTTTAAAATTGATCATTTTAGAATCTGAAAAAATACAAATATAAACAAATTTATACAATATATTACTTAATAAAACAAAAAAAAATCAACATTTGTCCATACCTTTTTTAAAATTTGAACTTTCTTTTTTATTGTTTTACATAATTTTACAATGAATTAAAAAAAAATCGAAATAAAATAATGGAGATGTTTAGATTGGAGGTGAGGATGAGGATCTTACTTTTGATTTCTTCTGTCTCGACACGCGCCTGTTTTTCAGGAGGAACCCTTAAATCGACATCTGTACTGGTTAGCTCTGGACTCGCAGAATCAGCTCTGTTGTTACGCCGCATGTAGTTACGCCCCTTTGCTGACACCTTAACTTCTTTGAAGATTGGCTTACTCTTATCTTTATCACTGATGAGTGGGGGTGGAGGAGGTGAGGGAGAGTCCACATCAAGGACCTCATATTTAATAATTGGAGATTCTCGGCCCCTATCTCTTTTTTTCTTGGATTGAGGGCTTATACTTCTCTTTGTATTATTTGAACTGTCACTACTACTTTTAGTACTTTTCTTTTTTTCTGAAGAATTAAGTTTTTTTTTTCTAGAATCTGATTTAATTGGTGAGTTTATTTTATTATGATGGGAATTAGAATGCTCATTTGAAGAACTAGTATGACTTTTAGGAGGAGGACTGGATGTTAGGTCAATAACTTTGGAAACTTTTTGAGACTTGTTCCTAGAACTAGATGAGGTATTACTTGATTTGTTTTTGCGAGGAGATGATTGAGGAGAAGGTAAGGAAGGACTTACTTTTCCTTTCAAGCGACCCTTATTATTATTAGTACTAGTGGAAGGTAAACTATTAGTATTTGTGCTAGAAGAATTGGAAATATTCTTATTAGAACTCATCAAACGAGGATCTTTTTTAGTGACACCTCGGTGTTCTTTATTCATAGATTTATTTGCAAGATTTATAGAGATTTGAGATTTCGACTTTGCACTGTCTACCATTTTTACAGACTCGAATTTTGTCGACTGAGCGACAGTGAGAGGCGTTGCTTGGATTTGTGAAATAATCGATGATGATGTGACGACCGGAACAGGAACAGGGACACTGCCCGTAGCAGCCGTAGGTACAGTAGTCGGCATCGACGGTAAAGGAGCTCTTGGTGCTACAATAGAGGGGTTTGTGGCACCCGAAGATCTAGTTGGTTGTTGCCGAGCGAGTCTAGGATCTCTTGGCCGAATTGTAGATCCACCAGTTGAAGGGTTATTTACCTAAAAATTTAAAAGTAAAAATATAAGTAAAAGAAATAAAAATTAATTTTTAATTATAATTTCTAGTAAAAATAAGTATATCATAAATCCATATTTATCTAATCTATACATATATCTTTTCATGATAACTAAACATTGACTATGTGGTTAGAATTGGAGAGGGGATCCCAAAGAAATTATTAAAGTAGTAAACTCAAAAGGTTAAAATTTAATGGTGATATGATGGAGAGACAGCTTAAGATTAACAAAAAGAGCAGACAAATTCTGAATAAAATAATTTATTGGATCGTCATTTTCAATATTTTAAAAATCAACGTTTAGGAGAATCTTCCCTCCTTAAAGGCTTAATTTAATTTTAAACCATAAAAACGAAGGGAAACATCGCACAGTGGGGTATTTGGCCGATAACGATACATTCTAGAGCAGTGGTGGCCAACCTTTTACATAACATACGCCGATTTTTTCTCATACGAGTTCATATGCGCCATAAATCTCATCTTTTCTACCTTTCTAATGAAAAGAAATGGCAATATGGGCTTGTGGGTACTTGAGAGATATTATTAAAATTAAATTAGGTTGGAGTTGGTGGTGTTTCACAAGGTTCCTTGTGAAACACCACCAACTCCAACCTAATTTAATTTTAACAATGTTTCACTATAAACCAACACCGCGTTCCCTAAATTTTATTGAGAGATATTATGATGAAATGCGCCACTTATAATCTTGCAATGTGCCAAGTTTGACGCATGCGCTATAAGTTGGCTATCCCTGTTATATAGGGAATATCTTTTATCGGGTTATATTTGGAAGTGAATGGTTATGGATTCTTCCCAACTATTGATATATTTTACACAAAAATATTTCCGATTAGTGTTGAAAATATTAAAGATAGAACGTGGTAAATTGTTTATCAAAAATTTTTTTCATCTATGATCAAAAATAATTTTAACAAATTTTTAAATAAAAGGTTTGTAAAGTTAATTGGAGAGATACAGCAAGATGCAAGCAACTTTGTAGGCTCATACATAGCAAGCAAATGAGGAGCCAAAATTAAAATTGTTAAGTAGCATTTTTAATTCGGTTTTAAAGGACTTATTGAATGGAACCCTACTCGATGGGTGAGAGTAAAAAAAGTACCTTAACTATTATTTTGAGCTCCATTTTTCTCGATTTTTACAATTGAACTATTCTTAGATCATTAAACTACATGCCCAATTTCAAGTTTCTAGCCAAATAGAACCCTTAAGAATAATTTCGGACAGCTAAATCGGCTCCAGTGTGAAAAAATGAAAAACAGATTTTGTTGTAGAAAATCCAATCACACAAAAATTTTCTAGTGAATTCAATACAAGTCCTGAGGTTTTGGTTTATTTTTTTTATTTTATAAAAATGTGTCCAATATTTTATAGCCTAGTCTATAACTATAACAAATAGGGATTCAAGAAGTTTCTCAAAATATAATCGAGGTCAATGATGAGCAAACAATTACTTATTAAATAAAAACTTAAAGAACTACAACAAAAAAAGCATGAATTAGAACTTTGAGTTACGAAATCAAAATTAGAAGTGAGAGCAACAGAAACATTCTAAGCGACAAACGTACTGAAAGTTCGGGTATGTTTTCTAAAGTTAATCTCATCAAAAACTTAAAAAATAAGCCAAGTTCAAACTCAAATAAGGGTTATTTTTTCAGGTTTATAGTTAGCTCAGATAGCTAAATACATAAGCTGGAAAAATTGAAAAGATGACGGTATTATAATTATTTTAGAAGTTGCAAATCTCATTTTTCGGGTTCGTACTTGGCACTGTTTTATAATTTCCATTCTTTCGGTAATTGAACGAGAAAATGGTAGAAGAGAGAGCTAGTTTTATTTTTTACATTTATGATTTTGGAGGAATATCAATTCATTTACAAAGATATATTGAAGGAATCGCTGTGGAGCCACACCTATTACCCATCGATCAAACGTCAAACCCCACTCATTGTTACGCCGACGATAGCACTCTGCACGGCAAACCCTCACTCCCGAATAATCGAATCAATGTTGCCTCCTCAATCACTCTCGACCTAGACAAACTGAATAAATGGCGCTCTCAAAATTTAGTTAACTTTAATGCAAACAAGACTCAATGTTGTCTAATTTCTAGGCGCGAAAATAAAAATTTCCCTGATATTCACTTCGATTCGAATACCCTGAAAATGTGTGACAGCCTATCCACGTTGGGCGTCTCTGTCGCATCTGACCTGTCTTGGAATGAACACATCTCCTCTGTGGGGAAATCTGCAGCAAGGAAGATTGGCTACTTATTCAGGTCCAAGCGATTTTACATGCCCCCACATCTTCTCACCACCTACAAGGCCCAAATCCGCCCCTGTCTCGAATACGGCTCTCATCTATGGGGAGGAGCCTCTAAATATTCTCTTGCTACCCTGGAAGCAATTCAGAAACGAGCCGTCAGGCTAATTGACGATTCTACCCTCACCGACTCCCTCGACTCGCTAGCTCATCGAAGAAATGTCTCTGCCCTTTCCCTTTTCTATAGAATCTATCATGGCAGGTGATCTGATGAGATAAAATCAATAGTTCCTCCCAAAGCATGCTTTGGGCGTAGCACGCGTTTTGCCGACTCCCAACACTCTCTCTCGGTCAAATTGGAAAAGTGCCGGACCACTTCATTCGCGAATATATATATCCCCATGACTTCAAGGAACTGGAACTCTCTCCCAGCCTCTATCTTTCCCAGCACCTATAAACTTCAAACCTTCAAAACCGGAGTGCATAGACACCTACGTCTACACCCTCTCACTTAATCAACTTTCCCTTCTCTTCGGTAATGCAAGGGCCTTTCGAGATCCATAGGGGCTACACCTTTACTGGTGCACCCCTTCTTGCATTCGATTGCATTAAAAAAAATATATATTTATAAAAGATTTGTATTTATTTATTTATATAGCAAAAAAATCAATGAAATTTTTTCCAATATATAATTATAATATAATTTATTTATTATTAATGTTATAATAACAAATAAACGATTTCAAAAAAATAAAACAATAATATACATAGTCAGTGGTCAACCGTTATCATAAATTAAATAAAAATAATATATTTAAGTTAAAAACGAATGATATAACTGTCAGAAGTGCTTGAAAATTCGAACTGAGAGCTGTTTTACTTGTGAGTGCCCTAAGAGCCCATGCTATCTGAGTATGTTCATTTATGGAACGAATGCCCAGGGTGGCCATCATAAATTTTTACATTTATGATTTTGGAGGAATATCAATACAGTATTAGATGAAGGAGGAGGTATCAGCCAAAGATGGAATCACTGGGTTCAATTAAACACCTTTAATAAAAACGTTTCGGCCTGAATCCATTTGGCCATCTTCAGTTAATTAGGAGTTATACACAAAATGCGGTACACATATGTGATCGAACCAAGCCTTCTCAAAAATAAAATTTTTTAGCTTCATGTAAATTTATAACGTGCCTGGACCCAAAAGTTTCAGAATCCAGGCAGGTTATAAATTTACATGAAGCTAAAAAATTTCATTTTTGACAAGGCTTGTTTCGATCACATATGTGTACCGCATTTTGTGTATAACTCCTAATTAACTGAAGATGGCCAAATAAATTCAGGCCGAAACGTTTTATTGAACCCAGTGATTCCATCTTTGGCTGGTACCTCCTCCTTCATCTAATACAGTTTCATCACAGCCACGAACTCTAAGAATATCAATACATTTACAAAGATATATTGAAGGAATCGCTGTGAAGCCACATCTATTACAATGGTAATTTAGAGATAATAATTTTACATATAAAGGTGTAAGTAAAATCGGTGTTTTCAGATTTTTTTCCATTACTTGTAACCAAGGACTATAACTGTGCCAAATTTCAACTTTCTCTGTCTACTGAAAGAACCCATGAACCTCTATCCCCAAAATGATTTTAGATTAAAGTTGGAAATATTCACAGGGTGACAATGAACTAAGTCTTAATAACATGAATAATTTTCAAGTTGGTAGTTTAATGAACAGCGTTGTTATTGAGGTAGGAATAAGCTTTAAGTTGTTTCGTGTTAATAGACAAATTCATGCGCCTTGATCATTATTTTATATTAAAATAAAAATTAGAAATAATTTGAACAATTCATTATTTTTCAGCAATTACTTTTACCAGCTTTAAAAGCTGCTAAACAAAAATACAATTATTTTAGCTTCAAAACGGCCTTCTATTCTTGAGTTATCGTGGATAACGAAATTTAGACTGACAAAAAAAGAAAAATATTATGCTTAAGAATTTTATGATTTAAGCATGATAATGAAAAAAAAATTATCAACTTTTTTGAGAGAATATTATACTTCGCCCGCTGAGTGTACCCGAACATCTGATTATTGATTAGATTAATTTTAATTGAAAAAATTTTGCTTTGCCGAGAATGGCAGAGTTGTTGATTCATAAAGAAAAATCAAAGAGGTTGTCATCGGCTTGATGGAAATAAACATATATATATATTCAATGTTGAGACTTAGTCAAAGTATTCACATGACTATTTTACTATAAGATTATTATTTTTTACTTTTAAATTTAAGATTTATATCTTAATGTTCATAAATCAAAATTTTCATAATATCCGCACATCCATTCTAGCGCAAAAGAGAATTAAATGAAAATAAATATAAAATTATAACAAACAAATTAATTTAGATAAATTAAATTTCATCTAATTGAAATGGACTTCATAAAAAACCGAACTCACCGACCGCCATTAGGAGGTCGGGTCAAGAATATGTGAACATGGTAATATATTACTAAGTCTATAAAATGGGAAGAGAAATGCTGATGATCGCGTTGATGAGTATTCACTAGCAACCACCGCGCGCAAGTTATTTATGGAGACTTGGAGTACATCATCACGTTTAAATATCCTAACGGTGCTCGGTTCCTTGTCAATCAAGTTCAATTCAATTAGATAAAATTTAATTTTTGAGTATTTTGTGTGCAACTGATGTACACCCATATTAATTATATTTAGATTGTTTTTTCAATTATCTCGTTATAAATTTTTATGAGCCAAAGTAAAAATATTTTGAAACAATTATTTGTCTACTTATTTTAACAAAATAGAGTAGAGAGGCATTTGGAGTTTCAATAAATAATTTTTTTGTAAACCTTCATTCTCTGCATTAAATAATCTTTATAGTAATATTTTTATTTAAAAATATAGGGACATTTTTAAGTAGCCTGAGATAGTTTTCTTAATTTCGTAAAAAGGCTTAAAAAATCTAAGCGTCTATTAAAAGAAACAATTTGTACAATTCTCTAGTTCAACCTGATTTTTTATATTTTTAATTAATTCAAAAGTAGTAATTTTTTAACATATGCGTAATTTAGTAATTTTGAGATTAAAATGATATTTATAAATATTATATATAGCTAGCTTTCACATGAAAAAATAATAAACAATATTTATGGTATGCTTTGACTAATGTCTCGTCGATAATGTATACATTAACTAGATATAGTGTGCATTTTATTATTAAATTGATACTTTGTCTAAAAAATGCATGCAGATGCATACATTCACTAGTCAATGTATATGTTAGGGTAAATGTCCATAGTCGGATGAAGTGCACATTGACAGAGAAATGTATATATATTAGCCTAAAAATGAGGTAAAAGTAGATTGTAAATAATAAAATATAAAATGTATCCACATTATCCGAGAAATGTATAAATGTTACTTCACTGCTTAGAACCTACTTATAAAAATAAAAATTAGTGATTAAACATTTATTTTCAAAATTGCTTTATTAACTCTTACATATGCATATCTAAGGTATTTAATAAATCAGATTCAGGAGAAATTAGAGTCAAATTATGAAGTTAATTGTTATAATGATGATCTTAGTTTTCAAATAATTTTTCTTTTGAGATAAATGGTCTGGCAGTAGCCACAGAAACAGGTATAGTCAACAAATTACGCAGTGATATAGTAGTGTTCGAAAAAGTTTGAATTAAATTTTTTTATTGATATAATTTAATATCTCATTTGGAGATGATGTGATCTCTGGGTCAATATTTTACAAAAACTGTAATTAATACAATAAATCAAGATCATTTATATCGTCCTTATGGCATGGTTAAATTACCGAGAAAAACTATCTTCCGAAAAATAATATTATTATGTTTACACATTTGCCAACCAGCTATGGTCCAAGTGAGTACAATGTACTTTTCCCTAATTTCCAAAGGCAAATGTGTATTGAATGCACAAGTTTTTATGTGTGACTTTTTTATTTATCAGCCAACGTTTCTTCGACTTTGCCGACTTCTTCAGGGCTTCAAACAGTCATGCCACAAATTCGTCTAAATTTTCTTGTTATCCTCGTTACCATTGAAGACCATCAGAACACAAGTTTCAAAAAATATTTGGCACATTTTCCCTTCTTTTCTTTTTATATTAACAATTATATTAGATATAAAACAGAAATAACATATATAGAATGAGGCAACACTGTTTTTAAAACCAGAATAGTATATTTTTTTCTTTTGATCCTTACATGAAGAAATCTCAAATCTAAATCAATATAAATAAAATTTAAATTTAAGATTTCTTTATGTAAGGATCAAAAGAAAAAAATATACTATTCTGGTTTTAAAAACACTGTTGCTTCATTCTATATATGTTATTTCTGTTTTATATCTAATGTAATTGTTAATATATAAAGAAAAGAAAGAAAAATTGTTTTTGTGAATGTGTCAAATATTTTTTTAAATTTGTGTTCTGATGGTCTTCAATGGTAACGAAGATAACAAGAAAATTTAGACAAATGTGTGGCATGTCTATTTGAAGCCCTGAAGAAGTCGGCAAAGAGGACTAAACTTTGGCTGATAAATAAAAGTCACACAGATAAAAATTTGTCCTTATTTTCCTATTATAAACTTTAAAATTAATACAAATTATGGACGGAAATGATAATAATAATAAATAGAATATTAAAAAAAAAATATTTCCATATTTTGACTAGATAGATAATTAAAAAAATTATTTCTAAAGCTAAAATGGCATTTTAATTTTTTCTGGCTTAATAAATATGATTTTAAAAACAGAAAATTGTAACAGCCATCTATTAAAATAAAAAAACATGATAAATTAAAAAATGTCTCTTTATCTCTCGTATAAGAGCTTTTATACGATGAACGTATGAACAGTTTCGAAGACAAATGATCGATTTTCATTAAATTCATTTTTTTTTTATTTTCGATATAATAAATAGTAAGTTCCCATGAATTAATCGAAAGTGTTAACATTTTAAATTATGTCTAATTATTATTCAATATATTTTTGTAAGTGGACTACTTCTTCTTCGACTGCCATACCCGAAACGTGTGTCGGCGCCTCTCCACATATACCTGTGCTGAGTGTGTTTAGTTGTTTTACACAGATATATGGGACCTACTTTTTAACGCCGGTTCCGAACGGCTAATTTGGAGAGGTCACTTGGCAATTATACTCTTGGTAGGTTGCCATTACTTTCTATGAGGAGGCGACTGCAAATATCTATCTGCCGAGACTCGGTCTCTAACCAGCGATCTCCGAGTCAGCGACCCAACACTCTAGCCACTGACCCACAGTCGCCTCAAGTGGACTACTAGTCCGTAAAATTATCTAAATAAATAAATATATTTTGGTTGGGTTATTTTATGAGAAAATTTATTTTAATTCATTTTATCAAAAAAGAAAAAAAAATTATCAAGTGTCCTGTTTTTTTTTTGCTGTTGAGTGTATATTTGCATCAAGCAGAGGACAACCTCATTGATTTCTCTTTATGAAAGATTAATTACTTTGTAATAATGATAATAATAGTTTGATATGTAAATTGAAGGAAAAGGTGAAAACTATTACAAGTCTTGGTACGCTCTCAGGCTAGAACCGTGCTAATAATAAATAATAAACTATATTATAAATTGTTTATTTAGGCTTTTATTATGACATCGCCTCTTAAGATCTCAATAAATTCATTCAAAAAATAATATTTTCTGTATTTTTCAATCAGAAGTTCTAAAGTCAGAGAGTTCAAATTCTAATCAGTTCTCTGCATTGGAAATATGAACGTTTTGGCACCAGAAGATTTTACGTTCCAGACAGACATAATAGCTATTTATATTCGTTTTGGAATTGAGGTGTGTGCGTTAAGTTGCGTCACTTTTATGTCTGCCTTAGTTTGGTGCACTCTAAAACGAATGCATTTAGAGCACATGACAAATTGGAATAACGAAATATAAAAAAATATTATTATTAATATTATAATAGTTGAATAATTAAGAATGTGGTAGGTATACATATATATAAGTTATTTATTTATTTAATTATGTTAAATAAATAATGTATTTACAAATAAATAATTTTAATGGATACTTTTATGGAAAATGAATTAGAACTATAAATTAATTGGAACTATAAACTTTTAATAGATAAAACATTTAATAAAATCTATCATTATTAAATGGATCCTAATTTACTTTAAGCAAAAAATAATGTTGAATTATTTTCCCATTATTATGATTATATAATTATATAAATAATTATGTACACATCTTTTATAAAAAAACAATTTTCAAACTTTTACTAAAATACCAAGAGTTACGGGAGAAATTTTCCCGAAAGCTTTGGTTTTTGAGGAGACATTTCGTGCAGTCCAAGTCGTTCTTTTGTTTCGTTTTTACGAAATGTCTAAAAAATGGAAAAATTAAAATTATAAGATTTTCACACAAAAAAACTTGAAGTTATTTCCCCTGGAAGATTTCCATATTTAAAAGAAGATAGGTTTAATTCACAAAGAGAAACAAAAGAGGCTCTCCTCTTCTTGATGCAAATAAACATACACACATATATATCGAAATTATATATATATATATATATATATAATTTATTTGTTTGACACTATAGTTTCGAAGGCTTGGCCCTCATCATCAGTCCCTTTAATAATAAATATTATTTTTTAAAAGATCAGTATCGCGTGGATATTGAAAAAAAAATTTGGAAAATGTTTTCTTCTTTCTAAGCTGAATAGCCAGGTAGAATTAGGTTTTTAATTCTACCTGGCTATTCAGCTTAGAAAGAAGAAAAAAAAATTTCAATACCCACTCGATACTGATCTAAAAATTTCAATACCTACTCGATACTGATTTAATGAAAAATAATATTTATAATTAAAAAGACTGATGATGAGGGCCAAGCCTTCGAAACTATAGTCTCAAACAAATAAATAATATATATATATATATATATATATATATATATATATATATACAGATATATACAGATATATCATTTCGATATATATATGTGTGTATGTTTTTTTGCACAAAGCAGAGGACAACCTCTTTGTTTCTCTTTGTGAATCAACAACTCTGCTACTCTCGGCAAAACGAAAACTTTTCAATAGGTTAAATTGCTAATGAGCCTAAAATTAAAAGCAAGGAAAGGGTTCTTTCGTAAATGATTATAAATTTTTTTTTTAAATATCAAATACAAGAGAAGGGTAAGGTGGATGGTGAACTCATGTGGATGGCAACATCAGCTCATTTATATTTATAAAAGATTTGTATTTATTTATTTATATATCAAAAAAATCAATGAAATTTTTTCCAATATATAATTATAATATAATATAATTTATTTATTATTAATGTTATAATAATAAATAAACTTGAAAATTCGAACTGAGAGAAGTTTTACTTGTGAGTGCCCTAAGAGCCCATGCTATCTGAGTATGTTCATTTATGACACGACTCAAGAATGCCTTTTTTAAATATCAAATACAAGAGAAGGGTAAGGTGGATGGTGAACTCATGTGGATGGCAACATCAGCTCATTTATATTTATAAAAGATTTATTTATTTATTTATATATCAAAAAAAAATCAATGAAATTTTTTCCAATATATAATTATAATATAATATAATTTATTTATTATTAATGTTATAATAATAAATAAACTTGAAAATTGAACTGAGAGAAGTTTTATCAGAGTGCCCTAAGAGCCTATGCTATCTGAGTATGTTCATTTATGACACGACTCAAGAATGCCCAGTGGGGCTTATCATAAATTAAATAAATATAATATATTTAATTTTAAAACGAATGATATAACTGTCAGCAGTGCTTGGAAATTCGAACTGAGAGCTGCTTTACTTGTGAGTGCCCCAAGTAGACATGATATCTGAGTATGATCACTTATGGCACGACTCAAGAATGCTCAGGGGGCCCATCATAAATTAAATAAAAATAATATATTTAAGTTAAAAACGAATGATATAACTGTCAGCAGTGCTTGAAAATTCGAACTGAGAGAAGTTTTACTTGTGAGTGCCCTAAGAACCCATGCTATCTGAGTATGTTCATTTATGACACGACTCAAGAATGCCCAGGGGGGCCATCATAAATTAAATAAATATAATATATTTAATTTTAAAACGAATGATATAACTGTCAGCAGTGCTTGGAAATTCGAACTGAGAGCTGCTTTACTTGTGAGTGCCCCAAGTAGACATGATATCTGAGTATGTTCACTTATGGCACGACTCAAGAATGCCGAGGGGGGCCATCACGATCTCAAAACGAATACCCATCTATCGAGTCGATACACAAACAACCAGTTCTGAGTATCTATGTTCTCCCGATGTATAGTTTTGGAATCATTCCAGAGATCTTGACAAATTCTGAACAAACAACCAATTCGGTTGGTAATCAAAAACGAATATGGTTTGGTGACTTGGGGCTAACATATGGGCGCCCAAAGCATCCAAAACGAATATAGCTAATGAAAAAAAATGATGGTTGAAAATGATATTTCTCCACGTTTAAAAATTTTTTAAGCAGTTTATATATGGAATATCACATAATCCTATTGTAAAAGCAATGAAATCTTTAAAAAAAAATTGGGAGTACATAAAATTACTAATATAATATTCTAAGTAGGAATGTTTAAGCTGAAACTAGCAAGAAGAGACATTTTTAAAGAGATATTCATGCATTCTGATTCTCCATTGGAGGTCTATTTTCAATAAGATTGAAAGATTTGATTTGCTTCGGTGATTGAGATGTTTATGAAAATAGAAGTTTAGATTGGAACCATCTAGATTTGACAATTTGAATAAGATATACAAAAACCATGAAAATCTGATTAAAAATATCTTAAAATTAACTATTGAAGAAAATCAAATCTTTGTGATTGTATTAAGAATATATATAATCACTACTGTAAATTTCATATAAAGTGCACAATGTGTTACGTCCTATTACTAGAAAAATGTAGGTGCGTTTTTGCTTCATCTATTAACACAAACTCAATATAACTAATTCCATATATAATACCTGCGGTGGTATTGCAATTCGATTAGATAAAACTGATGGTCCTTTTAATGCAGCAGTTAAAGGTGGTTCCATTGCTTTAGGAACCGATAAAAGTTTAGCAGCTTCTAAAGCTGGTAAAAGTAATTGCTGAAAAAGAATAAATTGTTCAAGTAAATTCTTATTTTATTTTTTTTTTAATAAAATAATTATTTACTTTTTCTAAACCTACCTGAACTTGTTCAGCATGAAGATTTCCAGTTTGACGCTCCAATTGTTTTTGTTGTTCCTCTAATTTTGCTTTAGTTGCTATAAGTTCTAATTCAAGCTTTTTTTGTTGTAGTTCTAAAAGTTCTTTTTGTTTTTTGAGTAATTGTTCGCGCATCATTGACTCGCTTATATTTGGAGGATCTTCTTGAATCCCTATTTGTGGTTGAGGACTAGGCTGAAAATATAGGATTTTTTAATATAATACCTATATTAAAAATCTTTTTTATCTTTTATTTCATAATACAATAAAAAATAGAAAATAAATTTTTACACAGTACCCCAAAAATTGTCATATTTTCTCTCATGATTAAAATTAAAGTGTGGGAACTTATCTCAATAAAAAAAAAGCGCCCACGCTTTTCTTAATCATAGTGTATGCAAATTTTTAGAAACTGGAAAAAAAAATTTATATTCTACTTTTTCGTGGATTTTGAAATTGTTTTTATTTTATACATTTTGCCTTTGAAAGTTCGTACATTGACGGGGGGGGGGATCACCTTTTATATCAATGAGTATTAAATATAGACGAAAATACTGGGCTTATATGATATTATGTAAGCCGTGAGATTGCTTGTTAATAATTTGACTAAACGATACTATCCAGATACACCGACAGAGGAACTAAGTTAAAAATCAACTGGTGTGTTCACCACACGACTTTTTCATTTATTTGAAGTCATTGCGACACTACTAATTTACAGCCCCTTCCTTTATTTCATTTTTTTCTCAAAAACGGCTCTAACGATTTTTTTAAAAATTAGTGTATTTATCAAGTGTCATGAGTTAATAGTTGTGTCAAATTTTTAATCCGATTGAATTAAATGAAGGGGTTGTAAATAAAGAGTGTCATAAAATAAATATTTTAATTGTTCATATCTCCTCTTCGGAAAGTCGCAGAGCCTCGAAATTTGAAACTTAAGCTATCTAGAGGCTACAAGAAGTATAACAAGATTTTAGCTAAAATAGAAAAACCGGTAGTTGATGTTTACGTACGTAAGAATGTACCCCGCGCCGCGACACTCCTACTTTACACCCCCTTCCTTTATTTCAATCGGATTAAAAATTTGACACAACTCATGATACTTGATAAATACACTAATTTTTAAGTTTCGAATTTCGTATCTCTGAGACTTATGGTTGCGAAACGCAGGGGGTACATTCTTACGTAAGTAAACATCAACTTCCGGTTTTTCTATTTTAGCCAAAATCTTGTAGCCTCTAGATAGCTTAAGTTTCAAATTTCAAGGCTCTGCGACTTTCCGAAGACGAGATATGAACCCCTTCCTTTAATTCAATCGGATTAAAAATTTGACACAACTATTACCTCATGGCACTTGATAAATACACTAATTTAAAAAAAAAAATCATTAGAGTCGTTTTGAGAAAATTAAGAAAAAAAAAACGAAAAATCTTTCATGTAAATATCCACTTCCGGTCTTCCGATTTCAACCAAAAGCTTGATGTACTCCTTCTATCAAGCTTAAGTTTCGAATTTCATATCTCTGAGACTTATGGTTGCGAAACGCAGGGGGGGTAAATTCTGACGTACGTAAACATCAACTTTCGGTTTTTCTATTTTAGCCAAAATCTTGTTATATTTCTTGTAGTCTATAGATAGTTTAAGTTTCAAATTTCAAGGCTCTGCGACTTTCCGAAGACGAGATATGAACGATTAAAATATTTGTTTTGAGACACTTATAATTTACAACCCCTTCCTTTAATTCCATAGTATTAGCTCATGACACTTGATAAATACACTAATTTTTAAAAAAAAAAATTGTTAGAGCCGTTTTTGAGAAAATAAAAAAAAAAAAAAAAACGAAAAATCTTTCATGTAAATGTCCACTTCCGGTTTTCCCATTTCAATGACTGATTTATTGCGCCACGCAGAGGGGGGCAGCCCTTTACAGAAAGAAAACAGATTTATTTACAATTTAGGTTGCAGCCCTCATCAGACGTCCAATAATTACGCCAGATGTTGTGGCTATTAGTAAGAAGTACATTATATATATGGGCGCCAGTAAGACTCCAGAACCGAGGCCAGAGTGTTGGGAGCGCCAAAAGCGCCCCACAACTGTGCAATGCGATAAGAAAAAATAATAAATAAATATTATATTATTATAAACAAAAAAAAAAAATATAAGTAAAAATTAACATTAAATGTTAAAAAATATAAAAAGCTTGCTATACTCCTTCTAGCCTATATCGAGCTTAAGTTTCGAATTTCGTAACTCTGAGACTTATGGTTGCGAAACGGGGGGGGGGGGGGTACATATGTATATTCGTACGCAATGACCAATAGATTTTTGGCCCCTTTTTGGCCTCTGGGGACCACAATTACCGGTTTTATGTCCTAAATCCGATTTTCAACTATTAAGGGCATCTCAATAGAGTAGAAATAAGAGACAAGCCTCGAGTCCGAGAAAGGAAACCTAAAGGTCGTAGCCTAAATTTAAACATAGAAATACTTGGTCCAAAATTCTGAATAAAAAAACTAAAAAAAAAAAAAACAAACTAAAAATTAAATAAAATGATATTTTTAAAAATAACATAACAAATTCTTTAATACCTCCAAAAAAATCATTAAAAGTTTATACAAAAAAATATGTAAGCTATATAGATAATTATATACATATTATGTCTCTGGACTGTGATTTTTTAAGGGGAATAAACTTTTTGGCCGTTTAAACAAATAACATCTACGGCTAAACAAGTTTCATTTCCCCTGTGAGCTTATGTGGATGAGGATTACACATATTTTTTTTTTTCTTATGACTGAAACGTGAAGAATAATCATTTTCAGGCAAGCTCTTATTTCTGTGTCTGGATTCCGAAAATCATGACCATAACTCAAGAAGGGAAGACTCGTTCTGATGCCAATATATTTATATTCCCAAAATGTTGGGCTTTTTAGTTTCAAAATTTTAGGTTGAAAAAGGCATAAAATTATAAAAAAAAAGTCGAATCTTTATATAGAGACCTCTTGAATGGATGTATTAATAAATTGCATCTTTATGCCAAGTTTTAGGTTTCTAGCACAGAGCTTTGACGAAAAACTACCAAATCAACAAAATTGGAGTTAACGTACCAGGTCTTGGGGAAAGATTTTCATTTTCTTAGTAGAATATTTAAATAAGATTTGCTCCTATTTATACTTATAATTTAGTTAATTAGATCTTCTGTCTGTATATGCATAGTATTAATAAATAAATAAATCCCCTCGACCTAAGTCTATCTTTGATTTTTGAGGCTTTGGTGGTCAAGTTGATGACATGTTCTTTCGGGATGGACCACCTATGGTGAAATTAAAAAACGTCATAAAATTTTTAAGTTATATTCAAGTTTAGGCTTTTAAAATTGAAGCCCATTTCAAATAATCAGTTCAATAGATTTTGTCTCTTCAAAACGGCTCCAGAGCTATCGTATAATACTAAAAAAAAAATTAAATTTCTCCATGGGTGGTCAAGAGGAAAAGTACTGTTCATTTCAACATACTTATAACCCACATTTCATATTTTTTCTTATGATGTTCAGATATCGCCCCTTAGGCCTGTATCCGATTCCATTCTAATAGAAGATTATTAAAATTTTAAAAATATTTTTATTATTTTTGATAAATAATTTCATTTTATTTTAATTATTAAAATGGCTTGTGATTTCTTATTTATAAAACATGGTTGTAAATGAAAAAAATCCTATATTTATTTTAAACTAAAGTTATTAATATGAAAATTTGAGTGTCTTATCTTTTTGAAAAATGGATGGAAAATTTTTTTTCAAAAATAAAACTTCCGGGTTTTATATCTGTATTTTAATTATATGAGAATTTATATAAGAACAATTTTATCGAAGATCTTATTAGTATATTATTATGTACATATATAATATATACATAATAATCTACTAAGATGTTTGATAAAATTGTCCTTAGATAAATTTTCATATAAATAAAGTTATTAAGTTAAAATCTAAAGATTGAAATACTCACCACATGTAAAAATTTAGGATTAAAATGTATTGTGGGCGGTTGCGCTGTAATAGGCCAAGCAGGATCTATTGCGTGAACTCGAACATCGAGAGCATAAAGTTTTTTGGCAGAAAAAACGTCGTTCCATGTTTGTCTTAATTTGAACATCTGAGATCTAGTTTTCTCATCAACCTAATGAAAAATTAGAATTAGTATTTTCTTCTAGTGAAGTAAAAATAAACTATCTAAAATGAAGGCTATTATTAATTTTGGAGGAAATGAAAATTGTTAATTAAAATAATTGAATATATAAAAAATTTGCAGAAAAGTTTATTATTTATATGATTAAATTAATCATGCCAAAAAATATAAAATTATATCCTCTTTATAAATACAGCCAATGAAAATTTAATTAAATTAGCTAAATATGCCGAACTAATAAGAAATGTTAGAAATTAAAGCAAATAATATTCCAATATCTTCATAATGTTAAAACAAATATATTTTTGATAGCCTTCATTTTGTCGATGATGTTGCAATAAGTGGCTATATGTCAATAATAACTTTTTGTTTTTCCTTGGATTTGTAAAGCTTTCTCCATTGTTTTGGAAATCTGTTTGTTTTATAACATTTGGTCGTATAATTAGTCTTATGTTTAATCTAAAATCAATCTTCATCAGACGTTTTGGCTCATCACTAAGGCCAACTGGTCATATTCGAAAGAATACTTACTACAATATATGATCGCATATATTGTAGTAAGGAATCTATTCTCTTGTAAACAGCATTTTTTAATATTAGTGATGACTGACGGTGCTGGCCATCTTCACCTCGTAAGCCGCCTTTAAATCTTAATAACATTTTGCTATCGTGTAGCGATGCATAATTAATTTATCTTTCAGATGAGAATGGTAAAATACAGTGAGATAGATGGTAAGCAGATGAAAATTATCGTTGCTTTTGGATGATAGGCGGATAATGAGATGGATTAGGTGAGGTGGAATTAGAATTATTTTTTCTTTTGTTTTCCGTTCAAGTCTTTGATTAATTTATTATTTATGCTAAAGTATGTTAATCTCAGAAATTTTTTTTAAAATTTTGTTTCGCCTAATCAAATCTCACGAGTCATCTATAATTGGGACACCAAATACTATTTATAAGATTAAATTATAATGAGAGGAGAAATAAATTAATAATTAAATAAAGTTGAGAGAGATAAAATGGTGCTGAAGACAAATAAATTCGGATATTAATCACACACAAGTGTTAAAATTAATATAGTTGATCGTATGTTTCCTACATTTGATTCAATCGTGAATCAAATGTAGGTGACTTTTGTCAAATATTGAGTGAAAATAATATCTGAACTTATATATTTCGAACTTGAAATAATGATGTTAAATACATTTATAATTTTTCTCATTAATATATCAAAGAATAATTGACATATTAACGAGAATTGTTTTGATCGCGCTTTTGAAAAAGATATATATCGCTGAGACTACTGTGGTTGAAGCTATTGGAGTCTGCGGAGTCTGGGAGATTGAATATTTAACATCTTAGATTTCAAATTCATTCATCCGGGTGTCATGCGGGCTATACGCATAATCACGTTGTAAATGGATCATATCTTTTTCTCTTGGTCAGACTTAAGACTCCGCAGACTCTAGCTTCAACCGCAGTAGTCTCGCGATATATATCTTTTTCAAAAAGCGCGATCAAAACAACTCTCGTCAATATGTCAATCATTATTTGATATATTAATAAGAGAAATTATAAATTTATTTAATATAGTTGACAAAAAACAAGCAAATCTTAAAACTTAAGGATAAATTTAAATATCCAGGAAAAAATTTAAATGTTTTAAGGTCAATTATTTATTATTAAAACTCATAAAATATATTTATTTATATGAAATCTAGCTAGTAGTTTAATCACTATCTCTTATTTAATTTATTACTAGGTTTTAATCTCATCCAAGAAAAATTTAGTTTATGTCATAGAGCTTTATTGCAAGAACATCAACGATTAAAAAATGATTTGAAAATAAAAATTTCTTACCTTTTCGAAAACGGTGCAAAATGTGGAAACAATGTTTTGAGTGAAGAGAGAAATATAAACTTGACCAACATTTTTGACTATAGAATCAATAAGATATAAAACTGGCAGCTTGATTTCACTAGAGACCTTGTTTCAAAATGAAAAAAAGATTCTCGACTTTAAATAACAAAGAAAAATAAGGAAGAAATAGAGTCAAATGAAAATAAAATTTTGTTAAAGAATTTTACTAATAAAAAAAATGAAAAAAAAAAAATTATGTATATAGAAGGTGATGGGATTAATTTCAAAATTAGGTGAACCAATTCTTAAAAATGTCATATCCTAAAGACAGGTTTCACTGGTAAAACGATTTATTTATTTAAGCAAAACAACAAATTGTAAAACAATAATTCACTTAAAAAATTAATATTAAAAAAAAAAACTAATCTAAAACTAAACTTATGTTTTCTATATAAATTACTTTATAAAATATTATAAATAAGTACCAATATAATAGATTTTATAAACAATAAAATATAAAACTATTACAATAAGTTGATAATCTAATTTAATAATAAATAATAAAATGGTAATCAAATAAGTTATCAATAGCAGAATAGATAGTTTATTTAACTTCTTTAAAAAATCAATATGATTAACAAAACCCTAAAAAATAACCTTGTTTAGATGTCTTTCCACAGCCTGGACGATAGCTGGAGCATGAACGGTATTTTCCTCTGCTAGCATCGTCAACATATTGATGTGGGGTTTGCTATTTATGTGTAGGTCACTCAATGATGATGTGAATTCTTCGACTTCGGTGCTAGACATTTTATATATACGCTGATTAGATGTTTATAAAGTTTATTTTAAGACCGTTAGAACTGAAATAAATTAAAAAATATCAATATAACCTTGCACGTGTATTAAGGAAGTTTTTTTAAAAATCACACATTTTCACTATTGTCCTATTTATATATATATATATTTACCTATGTATTTTATTTTATATATATTGATTCAGGAAACGCACAGTCACAAAACACATTATGAGAAAATAAATTTGGTTATGAAAATTGCATCACAAAATAAAAGATAAAATTGATAATTAAAAAAAGGTAATGGACTCTAAAAATAGTATTGAATATGACAACCTTACGTAGAAAAGTGAGTCGCGTTGTTAAACCCAGTTATAGTTATCAGCTTCTGACTATAGAGTTAAATTTTAAAAGCTAGTTTCTGATTGGCTGAAATAGAATTCTGAACGCCTAAATAAAGCAAGTAGTACCAATAGAAAATATCGTTAGAAATTCGTTTTAACTTGTGGGACAAATAAAAATAAGATAGAGGGCACTTGAATCGTAGCCAACTTCAGGCCTATTTCCCTACCGTTGTAAAAAAAACATTCTGTCAATTATTATGCACAGTTGTCATTATGTTTTGAATTATATTTATACATAAACTATTTCTTTTATTAGAATTTTTGATATGCCTATTTAAAAATGAAAAAGTTTAATTTATTATTTAGAGATTTTTTTTAAATTTAATTTTTAACACATACAATACTTTGAAACCTTTCACCTGTAAATTTGTCCACTGGAATGACGTAAAACTTATACTTACCTTTTAATGTCTAAATATTTTATTATCATAAATGGAAGATTATAAATTTTTATTTAAAGTTGTGCTTGTTGGGAACGCGGGAGTTGGAAAAACATGTCTAGTGCGAAGATTTACACAGGTAAAATTAATTGAAAAAATGATTTATTATTATTCTTTAATGATTCAATGATTTTAGGGATTATTTCCACCTGGCCAAGGTGCGACAATTGGTGTTGATTTTATGATTAAAACAGTTGAAATTGATAATGAAAAAGTCAAGGTAGATCATTTTTGAAAATTTATAATGAAAAATAATTAACTTTATAATTTATATATATATAAATATGAATGCTTCACTTACCAAATCGATTAAGTCCTCTTTCTGAATTTTATTAAATATTAATGTCAAATCACTTGATTGACTCCTAACTGTATATATTAAAAACAAATTTCTATAATAATCTACTCTTATTAAACGAGCAAAAATTGTATATATATATCCAATCGAGTTCTCGAAAACGGCTCTAACGATTTGGATGAAATTCACTGGTTAGGAGGGTTTTGTGTTGGACATTCGATCTGTCACGGTCTCATCTTCGGCTAAGTTGTTTTTAATGTTTTTTTTTTTTTTAATTTAAATAATTATTCACAAGTGGTTGTCTGGATAAAAATGAATATTTACATTTTTATTTAATTTCCTTTTAATTATTAATTGGTTTTCTAATTTTAAATTCCACTAATAAGGGGGTCAAAAAATGAAAATTCTTTCTCTTGGGCCAAACTCAACCAAATTTTGTATACATAATCTGTGGGTCACTAGAAGGCTAGAATGCAAAAACTGGGTGCGGGGGTGGGGTGAGGAGTAGGGTGGGGGTGCGGGGTGGGTTTCAGGGGGCATAGCGGGGGTGAGGTCCAGGGAGCTAGGCGGGGGGTGGTGCACGGGGTTGGAGGGCGCGGGGTGGGGTGCGGGTGGAGGCGGTGATTGGGGGGGTGGGGGTGAGGGAGGGGTTCGAGGACTGGGGGCCAGGGGGCGTGCCCCCTGGCTAGCAAGAGGGCCGCCGAAGGCGGGCCTTGCAGCTAGTTTATTTATATACACATAATCTGTTGGCCACTACAAGGCTTGAAATGCAAAAACTGGGTGAGGCGGCGGGGGCGAGGGTGTAGGTGACGGTGCGGGTGCAGGGGCACGGGCCGGGGAGGGAAGTGATTTCGGGGGTGGGTGGGGGTGAAGTGGTGGGGGTCCTGGGATTAATATATAGCATTTAACTTAAGCAAAAAGTTACCGAGCATCGGTGGCCAGGTACTAAGTATTAACACTACTAAATGACATTTTTTTTGGCCGTTGAATAATAAATAATGTATTAATGTATTATACATTAATTATTTCATCGCACTACTCTACTTTTTGTTTTATGGAGTTAATCGATTTGGCAAGTGAAGCATGCATATCTAAGGAATAAATTAAAGAGGGTATCATTTACCTGATGTAAATAGGTATATATATGTAAATATCTTATAAATAAATACATATCTTTAAACAAACTTCAAAAGTTCATTAAAATATCAAACGTTTCGTGAGAATTTCTCCCTATTTCAATGGAATTTTAATTTAGGAATTGTAAAAAAGAAAAAAAATTACTTCATGGAATGAATATAACTCACACAAGTTTTTTTTATTTTTGTAAAGATATTGATATAAGAAGAAGGTGCACCAAAAAGGTGTTACGCTGGGGGAGGGTCTCAAGAAAATTGTCTTGACTATTAATTTAAAATTACTTGATAAACGGAAATACTTGAGTATGAAAAAAAATATAAACTAGAAACGTGAGAAAAAGTGAGAAATTCTAAAACGTTTGATATTTTAATAAACCTTTGAAGATTGTTTTTTATAAAATATTTATATTTATTTAAATTATAAAAACAATCAATAAACAATTTTCACTAATCCGAGATTATATTTTCGAAGGTTTTACTTTTATATTCATTCTAATACAAATAAAATGAAAAGGTTTTTCTGATTGTTAATGCTTAGCTATTCAAATTTCTTTCGGGTTGGACAACATAATTTAGTAACATTTTCTAATCGTCCTCCGTGATTTTTAACTTATAGCATAAGAGTTCATTAAAGAATTCAAAAATAACATAGATAAGGGTTTAAAATTCAAGGACAACAGATTGATATGCTTATATTTGCAGATGACATGCTTTTCTAGGTGGCAATAAAAACGAGTTAAAAGAGGCTTTGAAAGGAATCAACCAAATTTTAGTAGAGAAAAAATTAAAATAAATAAGAGCAAGATTAGTTTGTACAAAGAAAGTTAGTTTGTACAAAGAAAGGTCAAACTGGACAGGAGTGTATAAAAATAAACGGAGATTTAGAATAAATTAAGGAATTCCGCTCTATGGGAAGTAAAATCCAATGGGACGGTTGAATCTAAAAAGAGATTAAATTCAGAATTAGTCAGCCTAAAATGGGACATAACACAAAACAAAAATTATGCTCCTGAGATTAGAGGCCTACGAAATGTGGTGATACATAAGAATAACTTTTAAGGAGTTAGGTGTTGGTTCTAGGTGAAACATTTTAATATAATAATAAAACTCAAGTTTTATTATTATATACATAAGAATGTTAAAGATTAAATGGGTTAGATAGGGGCCAGGTTGGGCGAGTGGTTATGGTTATAGATACGCCTTCTAATCAAGCTAGAGCGGGTTCAAATCCGACTCGCTGCAAATATTTGACGGGCTATAATCTGATCCCTACTCTAATTTACACACACTTCCTCACACTCAATGGCATTAGTAGATATAGTATACGAAGGCCATTAAAAAAAAAAAAAAAAAAAAAAAAATGGGTGGATAGAATTACAAACCAGTAAGTTTTGGAAAAAATTAGAGAAAATAGAACACTGAAGAAGAATCAGAATAAGAGATAAGGCCACATCTTATAACATAGAGGATTGTTAAAGAATATTTTAGGAGAAGAGTCAGATTGTAGTATTTTTTCTAGATAATGAAAGATGGGTTGTGAGACTTTTATTGAAGTGAAGTGGCATGGGATAGGTGGTGGCGGGTGGATGCGTCAAACTAGTCTTAGGATTGTATACTCTATCATCGTTGGAATAGTTTAAAGAATTTTTCAGATCATTTTTTTTTCGAAACTATCAGAGTTAAATTTATAAGAATAAATTAATGAGTGTTAATGTTAATGAGTTTCTCTCCTTGGTGTAAATATACCTACACAAATATATATTTGAGACTAGTTTCGAAGGTTTTGCCTTCATATTTAGTCTAAGCTATTTATTAAATTAAGTTTTAAGTAATAATTACATTCCAGATTCCAGTTCTCACGGAACAGGACTTTACACTCAATTAAAAGACTGTATATTTAAATTAGACTCACTTTGAAGGAAAAGCTCTCTAAACTTTAGTCAAAAGCGAGGGGTGAACCGCGACCTAAAATTGTGTACACCTACTTCCACTTTCATTTCCAAGTAGATGACAATAGATTATCTAATGAATTCCAAAGTAATTCCAAAGACGGTGTACATCTAATTGCAATCGTGGTTCACCCTTCGGTCAAAAGTAACTGAAATTTATTAAATATATATATGTGAATATTTATTTACATCATGCAGAGGACATACTCATTTCTAAAGAAATAACGAAAGATTGTCATCAAATAAATAGATAATTATCCATGACAGCTTGGATTTAGTAAATGAAAATTTCTCGTGATTTCTTTAGAAATTTAAAGTGCTACTTGTGGCAATTTGAACTCTTAGGGACAAATTAATTATATTTCTTTTTCATTTATTCTTAAAAGGGGCCGTTCATAAAATACGTTCGCAACCAGGGGGGGGGGGGGGGGG